>JAVSCE010010431.1:0-98280 GCA_032199065.1 Smutsia gigantea
AAAACCACAATGAGATATCACCTCACACCAGTGAGGATGGCCAACATCCAAAAGACAAACAACAACAAATGTTGGCGAGGATGTGGAGAAAAGGGAACCCTCCTACACTGCTGGTGGGACTGCAAATTAGTTCAACCATTGTGGAAAGCAGTATGGAGGTTCCCCAAAAAACTCAAAATAGAAATACCATTTGACCCAGGAATTCCACTCCTAGGAATTTACCCTAAGAATGCAGCAGCCCAATTTGAAAAGGACAGATGCACCCCTATGTTTATTGCAGCACTATTTACAATTGCCAAGAAATGGAAGCAACCTAAGTGTCCATCAGTAGATGAATGGATAAAGAAGATGTGGTACATATACACAATGGAATATTATTCAGCTATAAGAAGAAAACAAATCCTACCATTTGCAACAACATGGATGGAGCTAGAGGGTATTATGCTCAGTGAAATAAGCCAAGCCGAAAAAGACAAGTATCAAATGATTTCACTCATATGTGGAGTATAAGAACAAAGAAAAAAACTGAAGGAACAAAACAGCAGCAGACTCACAGAACCCAAGAACGGACTAATAGTTACCAAAGGGAAAGGGACTGGGGAAAATGGGCGGGAAGGGAGGGATAAGAGGGAAAAAGGGGCATTACGATTAGCAAATGTAATGTTGGGGGGGCACGGGGAGGGCAGTACAACTCAGAGAAGACAAGTAGTGATTCTATAGCATCTCACTACGCTGATGGACAGTGACTGTAATGGGGTTGTGGGGGGGACCTGATGAAGGGGTAGTTTAATAATCGTAATATTGCACATGTAATTGTAAATTAATGATAATAAAATAAATTATATTAAAAAAAAAAGAAATAACAAGTGTTGGTGAGGATGTGGAGAAAAGGGAACCCTCCTACACTGTTGGTGGGAATATAAATTGGTGTAGCCACTGTGGAAAGCAGTATGGAGGTTTCTCAAAAAAACTGAAAATAGAAATATTATACAACCTAGCAATTCCAGTTCTGGGAATTTACCTTAAGAAAATAAAATAATTAATTCAAAAAACACATACACTCCTATGTTTATTGCAGCACTATTTACAGTAGCCAAGATATGGAAGCAACCTAAGTGTCCACTGATAAATGAATAGATAAGATGTGGCACATATATGCAATGGAATATTAGCCATAAAAAAAAGAATGAAATTTTGCCATTTGTGACAACATACATGGACCTCAAGAGTATTGTGCTAAGTGAACTAAGTCAAAGGAAGACAATACCATATGATTTCATTTATATATTGAATCTAAAAATCAAAACATATGAACAAATAAAACAGAAACAGACACAAAGAGAACAGACTGGCGGTTGCCACAGGGGAGGTGGGGAGCGGCATGGGTGAAATAGGTGAAGGGAATAAAGAGCTAACATAAACCACCAATTACAAAGTTATAAAATAAATTAGTCATGGTAGTACAGAATAGGGATTATTGTAATTTCTTTGTTGACAGATGATGGCTGCACTTACTGTGGTGTTTAGTAGTGTCACAATGTAATAATAATAATGTATATAATCCCTATGTTGTACATCTGAAATCAATACAATATTGTATGTCAACTACATTTAAAAAATTAAAATAAAAAATAAATGTTCCAGAATGGAATAAATCAATATCCCAGCAAGTTATTTTGTGGATATCAACTAACTCATTCTAAAGCTTATATGGGTAGGCAAAAGACCTAGAGGGCCAAAATAATACTGAAGGAGAACAAACTTGGAAGACTGATAATACCCAGCCTCAAGACTTATAAAAAGTACAGTAATCAAGACAGCGTAGTACTGGGAAAAGAACAGACAAATAGAGATCTGTGAAACAGAATAGAGAGACCTGAAATAGATGCACATAAAAATAGTCAACTGATCTTTGGCAAAGACCAATAGACTAGAATTGAGAACCAGAAATAAACACTTACATATACAGTCAACTAGTATTTGTCAAGGAAGCCAAGAATACTCAGACGGAAAAGATAGTGTCTTCAATAAATAGTGTTGGAAAAACTGGATATCTACATGAAAAAGAATACAATTGGGCCTCTTTCTTACACCACTGACAAAATTGACTCAAAATGGACTAAGGACTTGAATGTAAAACCTGAAACCATGAAACCATAAAAATTTTAGAACACATAGGGAGTTAAGTTCCCCAATGTTGGTCTTGGCAACAGTTTTTTTAAGTATGTCACCAAAAGCACAATCAACAAAAGCTAAAATGAACAAGGGAGACTCCATTAACCCAAAGACTCTTCAGAGCAAAAGAAACAATCAACAAAATGAAAAGGCACCCCACTGAACGGGAGAGAATATTTGCAAATCACCTACCTGGTAAGAGGTTATCCAAAATAAATAAGGAACTCTACAAGTCAATAGCAAACAAAAAAAAATTATCTAAGTAAAAAATGGCAGAGAACTTGAATAGACATTTTCCCTCAGGAGATGGATGGCCAACAAGGAGGTGAGCAGGTGCTCAACAGTACTAATAAGGGAAATGAAATCAAAACCACAGTGAGGTACCACCTCACACACCTGTTAGAATGGCCCAAAAAGACATGAGATAACAAATGCTGGTGAGGATGTGGAGGAAATGGAACCCTTGTACTTTGTTGGTGAGAATGTAAATTGGTAAAGGCACTGTGGAAAACAGCATGGAGGGCCCTGAAAAAAATTTAAGAGTAGGGGCTCTCTTGTCCCCTGCTGGCATGAGCCAGGAGCTCTTTCCTCTCACTTTATTTCTAAATAAAATCCTCTGCCCTGGCTCTCCTACCTTGACTGTTTGCTAAGTTCATTCTTCGACTCCGCAAACAAGAACCCCGGCATCGTCTTTGGGGGCTCGTCCAGGATAACTTCGGAGCCTGCTTTTCAGGCCGCCCTGGCCTCTGGGTGAGGCAAGGATGCTCTTTACTTCCTTTACACGCTCTGTGTGTGCCTCTAACTTCGTCAGTTTCATGGAACCGGATGCTCACCACTGCAGGATGGGAGCTTCCTCTTCAAGGTTAAAGCCAGACACACCTCTGGCATGCATTCTAAAGAACTGGGAGCAATTTTGATCCCCAGACCCTGAAAAAGAAGTGTCTTATCTTCTGCACACAAGCCTGGCCTCAATACAAACTCTCTAATGGAGAGGCTTGGTCCCTGAGAAGTACACAATATAAATATTTTTTTATTAAGGTATTATTGATATACACTCTTATGAAGGTTTCACATGAAAAAACAATATGGTTACTACATTTACCCATATTATCAAGTCCCCACCCATACCCCAATGCAGTCACTGTCCATCAGTGTAGTAAGATGCCACAGATTCACTATTTGCCTTCTCTGTGCTACATTGTTTTCCCCGTGATCCCCCACACCATGTGTACTAAACATAATACCCCTCAATCCCCTTCTCCCACCCTCCCCACCTGCCCTCCCACACCCCTCCCCTTTGGTAACCACTAGTTCCTTCTTGGAATCTCTGAGTCTGCTGCTATTTTGAGAAGTATACAATATTATAAGGTTATGCAGCTAAATTTATTTTAATGCAAGGAAAGAAAATAGTCAAAAGTCCCGTGAACTACTACAATAGGAAACTAGTTTCCTAAATTTTTTTGGTGAAAATCTATTCTACTTATTGGGTTCATCATTATCTTCAAAAATTGGGAGGTTTTTAAATTAGATTCCCTGAAACGGAAGAAATTTATCTTCTGCAATACAGCCTGGCTTTAAATGACTGGTGCTAGAATTGTATTTGCATTTCATTTCCAGCCCCCTGGACACACACAGTCCCTATCAGTTCAGAGCCTTCATCGGCCCTGTTAGTCTGGGGCCATCTAAACTTTAACCCAGTTAGGTAAACTACTCACCCTTAGAGGGTACTCTTGAAAACTGAGATACTTTTAGTCAAATAAGCTAAAAGGAAAGAAGGCAATTGGATATCAGTAACTCAAATCTTTGGGTCAGTTTGTCTGTGTAAATGTTCTTTGAAAAGTATCGCTAACTTTAGTCATTATGTCCCAATCTGTATGTTTGTGTGTCTAAATATGTAAATGAAAGATTTTTCTACCTCCGGATGGTATTAATAAAAATTTACTTAAAGACAAAAAAAATTTAACTGTAGAACTACATATAATACAGTAATCCCATTTTGGCGTATATATCTGAAGGAAATAAAATCACTATCAAAGAGATAACTACACACCCATGTTCACTGCAGCATTATTCACAATAGCCAAGACATGGAAACAACCTATGTGTCCATCAACCAGTGAATGGATAAAGAAAATGTGATATATTACATGTAATGGAAATGTGGGATACATAAAGATATTATTCAGTCATAAAGAAGGAAATCCTGACTTTTGTAACAATATGGATGAACCTTGAAGGCATTATGCTAAGTGAAAGAAGACAAAGATAAATACAGGATGTTTTCACTTTCATAGTAAAATGGTGGTTGTCAGGCTGAGGTGTGGGGTAAATGGAGAGAAATTGGTCAGAGCACAAACTTTCAGTTTTATGATGAGTAAGTTCTAGGTATCTAATGTACAGCATGGTGACCATAATCAGCAATACTGTATTGTGCACATTACATATCAATTATATCTCAATAAAGCTGGAAATAAATAACTGTCACCATGTTGCCATCAAAAAAAGAAAAACCGACATAATTCAAAACTTGGAAGCAACCAAGATGTCTTTCAGTGGGTGAATGTAGAAACAAACTAATGTACACCCAGACAATGCAGTATTAGCTCTAAAAAGAAATGAGTTATCAATCTGTGAAAAGACATGGAGGAACCTTAAACGCGTATTACTAAGTGAAAGAAGTCGATCTGAAAAGGCCACATGACATGTAATTCCAACTTTGTGATATTCCGGAAAAGGCAAAACTCTGCAGATAGTAAAAAGATCAGCGGCTGCCAGGAGGGATGACAGGCATTAAAACTACCCTGTATGCGGAGTGGATACGCTTCGTTCTGTATTTGTCCAAGCCCACAGAATGTACACCACCAAGCAGGAACAATAGCGTGAACTACCCACACTGGGGGTTTTTGTAACCATGTACCACCCTGGTAGGCGATGTTGATAATATAAATGTGTCGAGGCAGAGAATATACAGTCGAACCTCAAAAAATGCAGGGCTTAGGAGTACCAACCCCCTGTGCCGTCAAAAATCTGCATACAACTTTTAACTCCCCAAAATCTTAACAAATAATACCCTGTTAACTAGAAGCCTTACTGATAACATGGTCAATTAACATATATTTTGTATGTTACATATATCATATGCTATATTCTTACAGTAAAACAAGCTAGAGAAAAGAAAGTTTTTTCAAATTGTCACAAATCTCAAGTTTTTCCCATGTATTTATTGGGAAAAAAAACGTGTGTACAACTGGACCTGCACAGTTCAAGTAAGGGTCAGCTACATCAGAAATCACTGTACCTTTCTCTCAGTTTTGCTTGAACTTAGAATTGCTCTAATAAAATTAAGGGTTTTTTTTAAGTTGATCTGCCATAAAATAGTATTTTCAAAGTGTGAGAAAAGAGAAATGTCCTTCTCTAATTTGGAAATGCATTGAAAATTAGAATGGAGAAAACAACTTTAGTAAAGCAGAACTGTACATGCTGTTTCTCCAGAACTCTTAGGCCTTGGAAGAGGCCATAGGAACCCGGACAAGGATGAACTGACTGCTCTGACCTTGATCCATGCTATGACAAAAGCTCACACAATGGAAAAAATGACTGATTTTTTTAAGTATTCAAAATGTCCTCAGCAAAGCGCAGACAGGATGTTCTCCATCTTTCCTAAAAATGTAACTGGTTGGAATTCAACTTCGGTTTCACAACTTCGAATTACCACTGTGCTTTAAAACCAGTCTCCCTGAGAAAGGGAGGTTTAGTTTATGACATCCAATGTGCTTTAATGAACACTTTGGAAACAGCAGCATATGATGAATTTATAGATGCAAAGACCCAGTTAACAAATATCTGGTCTACAAAACAAGGCTGTTTCTGTAAACTAATTCCTACAAGTCAAAAAGTAAGTTGTTAAGAAGAAATTCAGATGGCCACCAGGCACATGAAAAGATGCTCTGTATCACTAATTACCAGGGAAATGCAAATAAAAACCACAATGAGATATCACCTCACACCAGTTAGGATGGCCACCATCGAAAAGACTAAGAACAACAAATGCTGGCGAGGATGCAGAGAAAGGGGAACACTCCTACACTGCTGGTGGGAATGTAAGCTAGTTCAACTATTGTGAAAAGCAATATGGAGGTTCTTCAAAAACCTAAAAATAAAAATACCATTTGACCCAGGAATTCCACTCCTAGGAATTTACCCAAATACCAGTTCTCAGATTCAGAAAGACATATGTACCCCTATGTTTATTGCAGCACCATTTACAATAAGCAAGATAAGGAAGCACCCTAAATGTCCATCAGATGAATGGATAAAGATGTGGTACATATACACAATGGAATACTATTCAGCCATAAGAAAGAAACAAATCCTACTATTTGCAACAACATGGATGGAGCTGGAGGATAATTATTATGCTCGGTGAAATAAGCCAGGTAGAGAAAGACAAGAACCAAATGATTTCCCTCATTTGTGGAGTATAACAACGAAGCAAAACTGAAGGAACAAAACAGCAGCAGACACAGATTCCAAGAAGGGACTAGTGGTTACCAAAGGGGAGGGGTGGGGGAGGGCGCGTGGGGAGGGAGGGAGAAGGGGATTGAGGGGTATTATGATTGGCACACATGATGTGGGGGGTCATGGGGAAGACAGTGTAGCTCTGTGGCATCTTAGTACACTGATGGGCAGTGACTGCAATGGGGTATGGGGGGGACTCGATAATATGGGTGAATGTAGTAACCATATTGTTTTTCATGTGAAACCTTCATAAGAGTGTATATCAATAATACCTTAATTTTTAAAATGCTAAAAAATTTTTAGAGAAATAAAAGTTCAAATAGGTTGCTGTATCCCCGGACAGAAATATAAAATTATTGTTACACTTTTTCTTCAAGCAGTACTTAAAAGTAAGTAGTACTTTTCTTTAAGTAGTACTACTAATTGTCACTGTTACTTAGTCCTATTGTGGCTTTGTTCAAACGGTAGCAGGATAGACCCTAAATGCACATTATGTCATTTCAAATGAACACCAATTTTTCATACTTTGGTTAAGGTAGTGAACTTTGTGTGTCGTTATTTCCACTACGCCATGGCTGTGTCCTGCGTTGCCCGTCTAAGCCTGCCAGCGCCCCCTGCCCAGGACCCCGAAGGAGGGAACCCCCGAACTGGGGATACTCACCCGGGATCCCCGCCCCTCAGAAGCCCCGCCCTCACAACAAGCCCGCCCCCAGGCCTCGGGCGTGTTCCTGCTGGCCCCGCCCCCCAGCGTCCAGGCCCCGCCCCTCACGACCCGCGCCGAGTAGTCTCCGAGGATTCGCCTCTTCCGGTTTGGGTTGCCATGGTGGCGTCCCGCCCGCCTTGCCCAGCCTTTTCCGGTCTCAGTCCGGCGTGGCAGGGCGGGCAGGCGGCCTTGGCCCTTTCGAGTCTTCTCGTCATGGTGGCGCCCTGGTTCCCCTTCTGGCTACAGCCCGTCATGGCGGCGCTCCGGTAGCCTCTTTCGGACCCAGCCTCTCTGCGTCGCCACGGCTCTCCCTCCTCCCGGCTGCACCGGCGGCTCCCAGGATTCGCCGGAAGTAAAACTTCGGAAGTGAGGCTCTGCCTCTGCCCGGAAGCGACCACGGCGCTGGGAAAGATGGCGGCGGCTAACGCGGTGTCTTGCGGGGCCCGGCCCGGCGGGCAGCCCAAGCCCAGGCCGCAGCCGCGCACGCTCCTTGCCGCCGGGCCGGCGCTCATAGCGAGCGGCGATGAGCTGGTCGCCGCCGTGTGGCCGTACCGGAGGCTGCCTCTGCTGCGGCGCCTCACGGTGCTGCCGTTCGCGGGGCTGCTCTACCCGGCCTGGCTAGGCGCCGCGGCCGCCGGCTGCTGGGGCTGGGACAGCAGCTGGGCGCAGGTCCCCGAAGCCGCGCTGCTAGTGCTCGCCACCATCTGCCTCGCGCACGCTCTCACCGTCCTCTCGGGCCATTGGTCCGTGCACGCGCACTGCGCGCTCACCTGCACCCCGGTAAGTGCGCGGGCGCGAGCCCGACCCCAACCACCGCCCCCAGCGGCACCCTTCTACCCCTTTAGCGTCGGCTAAATCCTGGTCCCATTGCTGACTTGCTTGGGGCAGGTCGCTCCCTTTACTTAAGTTCCTCCCTGGTCGTTCAGATACGGTAAGGTAATACCTGTAAAAAGACGCTTAACGTAGGGCCTGGCATATGTCGCTGTTTGATGGGACTTGTTAAATAATGCTAGGTCGCCGTTACTGCTCGATTGCTTCTCATGGAAATGAACCTATCTTCCTTCTTATCTGTCTTCTGCTTTCGTTTTCAAAGTGTGAGGCTAGACCTGGGGAGGTTTTGAGAACTGCTGTCCCCGTGCTCAGAGGCCCTTCCCCATTGTTGGCTTGAAATGCCGATAGTCGCAGCCTTTAAGAGGAGCAGGAGCTATTTGCAGGCAAGTGGTTTAACCGCTTGGAGTCTGATAAGGGTAGGGACAGAGGACTGTTGTTAGAGTACAACTTTGCAGGTGTGACCCTTAGACTCGAGATCTGAATGAGTGAGAGCTGCCCTGGGTCAGCAGTTGGTAGGGTGACTGCGCCACCACCGTCTGGGTCTGACTCAGGTGACACCAGCAGGTTGGGAGCCATGGGCGCTGAGGTCAGCCTCCAGCCAGCCTCCCCTCTGGCCCCAGGTGTGTGTTCGTTGGAAGAAGAGGGAAAGAGAATAGCCTTAAGGCTGTTGAAAGAGCGCAAAGCCTCCTCTTCCCCCTTTGACTCTGAATGTGGATTAAATTCTCTTTCACTTCTTAGAGAGTGAAATCTCCCTTATCCCAACAAGCCTTACCCCCAGGGGAGGGAAAATGTCTGGGCTTGGTGGCCTCAAGTCCGTACAATGAAGACCCCAGTAAGGGTCAAACAAATAGAGGAGAGTTGGGGAACTGTGACAACACCACCCCCAAACTTCCAGTTGCCTTTGGGCCTGCAGCTAAAAAGTATGACTGTCTGCTTTCTGTCCGGCATGGAGAACAAGGAGGCCCCAAGCTGCCATGGGGTTATAGGACAGGCAGACCTGGGTTTTATTTTCCCCTTCTGTAACGTGAGAACCGTAAGGCCTACCTCAGGACACCACAGTGAGAAGAAACCCAGATGACATCTGCAAGCGCCTGGCCTGGGTCCGGCCCTCTAGAGCGCTTGGCACTTTTCTCCCCTTGCATTTTACCAAAGCTCCTTGTTGTGTCTTTGTCGTTATTTTCTACCTCCTTCGAGGGACGGGCCTGTCTCTCAGGGTCACTGCTGGGGCACCCCAACTCTCACGCACACATCACATGCCGGAGCAGCGGTGGGGTGGATGCAGGTCAGGACTGTGGAAGCACTAATTAAGCTCCACTCAGTCCCTCCATGTCTCGGGTGCCAAGGAAACTGGTGCACAAAAGAAAAAACAGACCAAACCCATTGCCTTCCTGGTGTTCATGGGGGATATAGAGGTCATACTCTGCAGTCGGAAAATCAGGACAAGAACGGGCACGTTGTAGGGGAGTGTAGATGGAGCTGTCCGGGGGAGGCCTCCTGAGAAAGTGACATTTGCACAAAGGCCTGACGCCAGCTATGTGACCACCTGTTCTGGACAGAGAAATGGCTTATGCCAAGGCTCTTGGCTGAGGCAAAGATGGGCCTCATCGTCCCTCGTCACTCCAGGACAAGACATGACTAGTAAGGGGGGAGGTGGGGCAGCCAGAGGCCAGGCAGGCTGTGGCGGGGCTCAGCTCACCTGGCTCGCAGGGGCAGCGTTCTTTCCGTTTGAGTTCAAGTTGCCGTCTGTACAGCCCTGGGGCATTGGGTCCTGTCTGTGACCTCAGCTTTATGATATGGCACCAGATGCACAGTGAGGTGGTATCCCTTGTCCTAGTGACAGATTGTGGAGTGGCCAAGAGCGCACCGGGAGCCCGTGTTCCGGAACATATCTGCAGAGCCTCTGCACCCACACCCTCCCCAGTGGGGGCTGAGGAGGGCTCAGCAGTAGAACTTTGCCTCTCACAGGAGTACAGCTCCAGCAAAGCGACCTTCGTGAAGGTGGTGCCGACCCCCAACAACGGCTCCACTGAGCTCGTGGCCCTGCACCGCAATGAGGTAGGGACAGCCCAGCACAGGGCCTGGGTGGGATACCCAGGCACTGACACCCCAGGTCAGGGGCCCCTGCCACAGCCACACCTTCTCCCACAGGGTGAGAACGGGCAGGAGGTGCTGTCCTTTGAATTCCAGAAGATCAAGTATTCCTATGATGCTCTAGAGAAGAAGCGCTTCCTTCCCGTGGCCTTTCCTGTGGGAAACGCCTTCTCGTTCTACCAGACCAACAGAGGGTTCCAGGAGGACTCGGAGATCCGCACGGCCGAGAAGAAGTTTGGGAGCAACAAGTGAGTTGCCATGTCCCCAAGCGCTGTCCCTGCCCACAGGGCTGGGGCTCTGCCCGTCGTCAAGAGCCCAGGTGCCTGGCTGAGTCTGAGGCTCCTCTCCTGTTTCTGTCCTGCTGTGCCCATGTTAGGGTGCCTGGGATCTGGGAGGGAGGGTCTGCCTTTTCAGCAGAGCATCCCAGGAGAAGGTGGCCGGTGCCCTCTGAGAAGCGTGCTCTAGTCTAGTCTCTCCAGAGCTTGCCTGCTGACGGAGCCCTCGGCGGGCGCCTTCACTGTAACACATACAGTCTTCGTGGGAGCTGGGCCCACAGCCACCGAGTTGGCTGTTGGGCCTCGTTCTGTCGTTGCAGCTCTTTGTTCTAACCTTTTTCCTAAGCTGTCGCCTTTCTCCTCATCCCTGTCCTGGTACTTTAGGAGTGGTGGTAAAAAAAAAAAAAAAAAATGCATCAGCGATCACTGTAGCTCTCCTTTGTAGTGGCTAGAATGGCAGGCTTTCTCCTCTGATCGCTAAAACTGCCAGTGGCGCACGCAGCTGAGAGGGCAGAGCTGGGCGTCAGAGCCCCCTTCCCAGCACCAAGATCGTCATTCTCAACCTGAAAACCCTCAGAACCTGTAGGAAATTCTTGGCTGACTTAATTGCTTTCTTAAAGTTAAAGTGCGTTACCACAGCTAACGACCTAACAGGGAGATTTATAAGAAACATTTACCGACCCCCTGCCCACCGTCAGCCATGGCGACAGTGCGGCAGCCCCTCTCACACCATCCTTGCTCGTGCAAACTATCCCACAATACAGGGTGGGGCCCTGTTGTTTGGTTTTATCACAGTGGGATGTTCCTCTACTTGAAAGGCAGAGCACGGATGACCCTAGTTGACATCGCCAGTTTCCTGGCTAGATGGGGCCACTACAGAATGCCACACAGCACACCCTTAGGCCCCTGCTCGCCCATTCCAGGGCTTTTATTGAGGGAGTTTCAGAGAACTCTGGCTGCAGAGCGGCCCTCGTCAATGCAGGGCTCAGCTGTGGTGTTTCAGGCCCCTGGGAACTCTGGGTGCCCGGCTACCGGGCCGACACTGCACACCTTCACAGCTTCCGCCCCACAGCCGTGTGTTCCTTCTCTGCTCGCCTTGTCACCCAGCCTGATGACTGGTTCTGTCCACTACCAGTGGTGCTCAGGTGGGCGTCTGCCTGAGGAAGCCAGTGCTGACTCAGAAGCTTCATGCAGGTTCTGCGGAGCAGGGGGCTGGCAGCAGTCAGCATGCCTGCCCCAGTGCCGTGGGACACGGTAGCAGTAGTCAAGCAGAGTGTCCCGTCTGCCTTCTTGTTTCCTGGGGAGGCCTGTGGGGCCTCCCACCATGAACAGGATGGGGGTTTGTCCTCTTGCAGGGCCGAGATGGTGGTGCCCGACTTCTCAGAGCTGTTTAAGGAAAGAGCCACGGCGCCCTTCTTTGTGTTCCAGGTAAAGCTGCAGCTCCAGCCCTTCTCCCCACTCCACTCCTCAGGGCTTTCACAGCCCAAGCCACCTTCACCTCCAAACCTGAAAACCTCTCTCCTCATGGGTCTGAGCCTGTGAGCAGTCCAACTCCACAGTCCCTGGGTGGCGCGCCTATGGACAGACAGGCCACATCCCACAGGTGTTCTGCGTGGGGCTCTGGTGTCTGGACGAGTACTGGTACTACAGCGTCTTCACACTGTCCATGTTGGTGGCCTTTGAGGCCTCCCTGGTGCAGCAGCAGATGCGGAACATGTCAGAGATCCGGAAGATGGGCAACAAGCCCCACATGATCCAGGTGTGGCTAGCAGGGAGGCCAGATGGGAGGGAGCTCCCTGCCGGGCATGGGATGGGGTGCAGCCAGTTCTGAGACGCACCTGCACTGTGCCCACGCCAAACCCAGAGCTAACCATACCTGCTCCGGTCCAGGTCTACCGAAGCCGCAAGTGGAGGCCCATCGCCAGTGATGAGGTTGTCCCCGGGGACATCGTCTCCATCGGTGAGGCGTGGTCCTGGTCTGCCCCGGTGGGAGCCCTGCCTGTGGCTGCTGTCCGATGCTCCCGTCCCTGCTCTGCCCTGCAGGCCGCTCCCCACAGGAGAACCTGGTGCCATGTGACGTGCTTCTGCTGCGGGGCCGCTGCATCGTGGACGAGGCCATGCTCACAGGGGAGTCAGTGCCGCAGATGAAGGTGCTTGTGGAGGAGGGAGAGGGTGGGGGGCTGGGCCAGGACCCCATCCAGGTGCGGGTGGAGGAGGGACAGCCCTGGCACAGGAGGCAGAGGGCAGGCGGTAGGTGGCAGGAGCCGCTGGGCCCCCTGGAGAAGGGCAAGATGGGAGTGTGGAGGGGAAAAGAGATGAAAAAGGCCATGGCCGTGGGGTGGGGGTGAGCATCCAGGCCGGGAATCAGGGATAGCAGACTCAGAGGGTGTGGAACCTAAGGAAGGGCCAGGCAGGGAGCCCTGTGCGGGCCGGGCTGGCGCATCCCATCCCCAGGGGCTGGCTCTCAATATCTCGTGGACGGAGGAGGGGGCTCGGGTGTACCAGCCTCACTGTCCTCCCCAGGAGCCCATTGAAGACCTCAGCCCTGACCGCGTGCTGGACATCCAGGCTGACTCCCGGCTCCACGTCATCTTTGGGGGCACCAAGGTGGTGCAGCACATTCCCCCACAGAAGGCCACCACGGGCCTGAAGCGTAGGTGCCTTGGGGGCATCTGGAGGCGTTCTGACCCCACCACGCCGATCCCTGCATGTCCGTTTGGCCATGCGCGGAGTCAGGAGGAACAAACGTGAATGACACAGGCTCCGCTTGTCTCCACAGCGGTCGACAATGGGTGTGTGGCCTACGTCCTCAGGACCGGATTCAACACGTCCCAGGTGTGATGCCCTGCCCAGCTCTGGGGAGGTGGGCCATGGGGTGGGTGGCAGTCAAGACAGAGGCCCTTTCCGACCCCAGAACGTCCACCCCACAGGCTCACTGTGACAGCAGGTACTGGGCTGCGAGCCAGGGTACACAGGTGAGACCCAGACCAGGCCCGCTGCCCCCCAGCTGTGGTTTCAGGGGGAGCACAGACAAAACGGGCTGTTACCATACATTTTGGGGTTGTGAGCATAGTCAGTCCCTTAAGCTTTCCGTTGGAAGTACTGTCAGGTAGAGGTGGTGGCCAGACCTCCTTCCAGAAAACCCAGGCCCCCATCTCAGCCACTTCTTTCCCGACCCCCAGGTCTTGGCTGAGCTGTGGCCGCCCGCAGGGCATAGTGGTCCCTGGAACAGCTGTGCGGTTGGCTGCTGGACTGGGGTGGGCCTGGGGCAAGCACTCCCCATCAGCAGAGAGCTTCTGCCCAGGCGTGTTCGGCTGGAGGAGGCGCCACCGTCCCCCAGGAGAGCCTCTGTCCCTCCCTCCCCATAGGGCAGGCTGCTGCGCACCATTCTCTTTGGGGTCAAGAGAGTGACCGCAAACAACCTGGAGACCTTCATCTTCATCCTCTTCCTCCTGGTGTTTGCCATTGCCGCGGCCGTCTATGTGTGGATCGAAGGTAAGCAGTGTCACCCTCCACCCATCTCCTGGGCCCTGTCCTCATGGCCCTGTCCCCAGGCTGGCAGGCCCGCTCTCCTCAGGCACCAAGGACCCCAGCCGGAACCGCTACAAGCTGTTTCTGGAATGCACGCTGATCCTCACCTCGGTTGTGCCTCCAGAGCTGCCCATCGAGCTGTCGCTGGCCGTCAACACCTCCCTCATTGCCCTGGCCAAGCTCTGTGAGTACCCGGGGCAGAGCTGGGGTGCCAAATGGGCTGGGGCCTGGCAGGATCCCTGACCCTGGCTCCCGCCTCCCAGACATGTACTGCACGGAGCCTTTCCGGATCCCCTTTGCCGGCAAGGTGGAGGTGTGCTGCTTTGACAAGACGGGGACATTGACCAGTGACAGCCTGGTGGTGCGCGGAGTGGCTGGGCTCAAGTGAGTGGGGGTGGGGAGGCTTGGGCCCTGAGGTGTCAGTGGAGGGCTTTCTGGAAGCTCAAGGGACAGAGCTGCCCTGCCTGCGCCCCTACAGTGAGAGGTGTGTGCAGTGTATTGCAGAGGTCCAGACCGGGGTCCTTCCCATGCAGTTCTCAGTGAGAGACAGCAGCTTGGGGGCCGACCTTGGGCCCTGGGCATGGGCAGGAGAGGGTTCAGGTGTCACAAGGCCCAAAACGATGCCCTGCAGGCCCTGTAGTGCCTGGCTCAGGGTGGGGGCCCATCCCTCATCCTGGGAGCAATTCCTGGGGTTCCAGCTCACCTCTACTCTGTAACCAGCTGTTCCCCATCCTTACAGAGATGGAAAGGACGTGACTCCTGTGTCCAACATCCCTGTGGAAACACACCGGGCCCTGGCCTCATGCCACTCACTCATGCAGCTGGATGACGGCACCCTTGTGGGTGACCCCCTCGAGAAGGCCATGCTGACAGCTGTGGACTGGACGCTGACCAAAGGTGAGGGGCTGGAGCCTTAGGCCCAGTTGCCAGCTTTCACTGCCCCAGGCCAGGGGGCTGCACCCCTCAGAAGAGACCTGTGTGTCCAACTTGGGCAGGCAGTCCCCTAGGTGGGTGAGCGTAGGCTCACCTCTGATCTGGGATAGGCCACGTCCTTAGGTGTCCCCCTGGATTGGAACCTGCCCGGCCCCGCCTAAAGCCACTACGCAGGGTCCTCCCAACCCAGGTCTCGCTCTGACCCCTCCTGGTTCTAGGAGTCCCCAGAGGCCCCATGTCTGGTGGTGGGAGGTGGGAGGGACTGAGGGGGAAGACAGGGGCTTGGCTTCTCTGTGGAGCGAAGGCCCTCAGGACTCGTACTTATTTGTTTCCAGATGAGAAAGTATTCCCCCGAAGTATTAAAACTCAGGGGCTGAAAATTCACCAGCGCTTTCATTTTGCCAGTGCCCTAAAGCGAATGTCCGTGCTCGCCTCCTATGAGAAGCTCGGCTCCTCCGACCTCTGCTACATGGCAGCCGTGAAGGGGGCCCCTGAAACACTGCACTCCATGGTGAGCTGCCCCGGCCCCAGGGGGGAGGGCGCGTGGGGCATTCGGTAACATCCCCATACGTTCCCTGCAGTTCTCCCAATGCCCGCCTGACTACCACCACATCCACACGGAGATTTCCCGGGAAGGAGCCCGTGTCCTGGCGCTGGGGTACAAGGAGCTGGGGCACCTCACCCACCAGCAGGTAAGGCCCACCTGTGGGGCCCTCACCCAGGTGGCCCCCCATCCCCTGCAGCACTGCCATCCTAGCTGGCAGCATTTCTTCTTCCTCCTCCTTGGCCTCTAGCTTTAGTGGCACTCAGTCCTCTGTCCCTTCTCCACTGTGACCTATCCCAGTCCAGCTCCCAAGGCTACCGCCTGCAGAGCCCAGCCAGGCCCACCTCTGCCTGGCCTCCTGCCCCCACACCCAGTGGTCCTTGCACACACACACCCCGCCCCAGGAATGCTAGGAGGGCCCTTGGACCCCCACGTCCGGCCCGCTCTGCCCCTTCCCTTCCCAGTCCCCTCAGTCTCGGGCATCTCCAGCTTTCACTTGGCATCCAATGTCGCGTCAGCCATTGGCTCTCCTCCCACCTCCACTGCCAGCACTCTTCTGTATCTGCTTCCATCCTGCCTCTCGTCCCGTCCACTGGGCCTTCCGGAGCACGTGCCAGGTCAGGGCCCTAAGTCCAGAGTCCCAAACGGGGTCATGACCCTGCCCTTCCTGAGCCTGGTCACAGCACCCCAACCCATCCACCCCATCCCCTGCCTTCATGCCCCTCTGCATTCTGATTTCTGTGATTTTCTTTATTTCACGTCTCTGGTGGAGGGCAGTCTCTGTTGGGGGTGGGGCTTTAGTTTCTGGTGTCGGGTAGTGTGAGCATGTGCTCACCGGTTAACAGAGTCCCAGTTTTTCTGTCTGGGAAGCCAAGCCACAGGGCACTATGCCGCACTGTTGTCCATGCCAGAGGGTAAAGGCGCCATAGTGGGAAGTGCAAAACTACCAGCCGCTTAGGAGCCCCTGTTGCCTCCAGGGTGTCCAGGCACCCTCCTGTGCCTCTCACCTGCTGACCCTTGAGTGTCCTGTGAGGACAGGGCTTTCCCTGACCTCCCCTTCCTACCCCCACCATCCAGCACATTGTCAGAGCTCAGAAATGGAGGGGTAGGGATGAGTTACAAGGGCACCCCATGTCCCTACACAGGCCCGGGAGGTCAAGCGGGAGGCCCTGGAGTGCAACCTCAAGTTCGTGGGCTTCATCGTGGTCTCCTGCCCACTCAAGGCCGACTCCAAGGCTGTGATCCGCGAGATCCAGAACGCGTCCCATCGGGTATGACTGCCGGACCCCTCCCTACCAGACTGTTGGGCAGTGGGCAAGCAGGTCTCAGCAGTTCCTTCCAGAGAGGAGATGTGACAGCAGGGGACAGTTCCACGCTCGGTGGGGCAAGCAGGGGTGGTGTATTAGGTGTCAGCAGTCAGGACACCATGAATTTTGGCTGAACTCTGTCATGGCTCAGGTGCTCACGCTGTCCCAGGCCTGAGGATGCTGTGGGACCCAGCCTTGCCCACCCTGGTCACATCACTTCTCGGGCCTCAACTTCCCTGGGAAGTGAGTGCAGTTCCCCCACTCCACCCCGTCCTCAGGAAGAGGGGCTACAGCTGGGGCGGGGGATGTGGAGGCAATTCTCAGACAGGCCACATCTGTCTGTCCTGCTGGTTTGTTTTCTAGTTTGGGACCCAAGATGCAGTGCAGGGTGTGGGAGGTAAGCGAACAGGCTCAGAGGGACTGGCCCTAACCAGGCTTTAAGCCTGGAGGCTGGAGCATGTGTCCATCTGCCTGGGGCAGCTACCAAGCCCTGAGGGTCCACAACAAGGGCTGGTTCTCAGTTTATATTAAAAGTAAGGCTGCGGGTGTTCTCTGAAAAGAACAGGTATATGAGTCATTTGCATAAAACATCATGGGGGGGAGGGTTGTGGCCTCTGGAAGCCTATTCCCCATTAGGAGCCAGGACCTCCCCCTGTGGCTTTCCTTGGAGCGGGCTCAAATCTCCCGATCTCCGGGCTGGAGTTCTGACCCACTGGGCCCTGCCCCGCTGAGCCTCTGCCCTCTCCCCAGGTGGTAATGATCACAGGTGACAACCCTCTCACTGCCTGCCATGTGGCCCAGGAGCTGCGTTTCATTGAGAAGGCGCACACGTTGATCCTGCAGTCTCCCACGGAGAAGGGTGAGGCCACCCTGTGTGGCTGCGGGCAGGGGGCACCTTGAGTCCAAGAATAGCTTCATCTGGTGGCCTGCTTGCATGCCAGGCCTGAGAGTAAGTCACCTCATGTCTGTGACACAAGCCTGTAGATCTCAACCCTGCCCTGTGCTCAGGCCATCTGGCCAAGGAGCTCCACACCCCGCACGTCCAGCAGCATATGGGCAATCACTAGTTCCAAGATTAGGAACAATTTCCAAACTCAGGGCAGTTGGTTGTGGTCACACCGACCCGTGTTTCATGTCTTCACCCCCACCTTGGGCCTGGCAGGCTGTCTGTGCGTGACACGTGCTCCTCTGTGGGGCACTAGGACAGCGGGTGTTCATGCTCGCCGTGGCCAGACCCCGCGCACAGACCAGGACAGCCTGCAGTACCACGTGGGTTTCCTCTGCCCCACATGAGAGGGCTTGTCATCCCCACACACCACGTAGGAGGAAGCTGACAAGGTCAGCTCTTGGGGCCCTACTTTGTAAACAAGGAAATCCCATCCACCCCGATCATTTGCTATTAAGGGTTTGAACCCAGGCATCCTGACTCCAGAGCTCATGGCCTCTGGCAACTCCTGAGTAACCATGTTGGCTGCAAGTGGTGCCCCAGAGTCAGACCAGTAGAGGGGCAAGTGCAGTCCCTGCGCCTCTGGCTGGTGGAATGGGGTCTGTCAGATGGCACAGGGTGGTGCCCAGTGCGGGGCCTGTGTCAGGAGGGACATTCACCGGGGGTCACTGAGCTGCAGGCCAGAGGAGGGTGCTGGTACAGCCCAGCAGGGCAGCTTCCAAGACCTTTCAGCCTTCTTGTGGTCTTCACCGTTAGTCCCAGATTCCTGTCCTAGTCCCAGACACTGGGCTTTTTGAAAGCCCAGGGATCGTGAGCAAGTGGCCCAGAAGTGGCTCTCTGGACTGTTGATTGGCAAGCAAAGCGCTGTAACAAAATGGCCACAACAAAAGCCGGTGGAGGTTTTCCTTCCAGCCAGGACAGCCCAGGGCGAGCCATTCAGGGCCGTTGGGCCATCTTTGGGACTCAGTGTCTGTCCTGCAGTGCCCCAGCCCTGGGAAAGGAGGGTCTCAGGCAGGCCCCAGGGACAGGGGGTTCATTGGGTTAGGGGCCAGTTGTGGAGTGTCTCGCTTCTGAGGCAAAGCAGTCGATTGATGTGTGCGTTGTCAGCACAGATCCAGTTCCAAGATTAGGAACAATTTCCAAACTCAGGGCAGTTGGTTGTAGTCACACCGACCCATGTTCATATCTTCAGACCCACCTTGGGCCTGGCAGGCTGGCTATGCATGACAGGTCAAGCTGCCTGGGTTTGAATCTGGCCCTGTCACATGGTCTTAGGCTCTGGGTTCTCAGAGGGTTCTGGATGATACCAGTGAGGTGTCTGGGGCCCAGGGGCCAGGTTGGTGTGTAGAGGGGCTGGGATTGCGGGGTGGGGGCCAGGAAATACTGGGACCATATCCAGGGATCCAAGCAAGGGGGTCTGCCAGAGCAGCTGAGCCCTGGCCCTTACCTGGGTACCGACCCTGTAGGTGGACCCTGTGAGTGGCACTCCATCGATGGCAGTGTCACACTGCCCCTGGCCCGCGGCTCCCCGAAGGCACTGGCCCTGGAGCATGCACTGTGCCTCACGGGTGACGGTCTGGCCCACCTGCAAGCCGAGGACCCCCAGCAGTTGCTTCGCCTCATCCCTCACGTGCAGGTGTTTGCCCGCGTGGCCCCCAAACAGAAGGTGGGTATAAGGGGTGGTGGGATTGGGCAGGGCGCTGGGGGACGCACAGCCTTTACTTGGCCTGTCTCTTGCCCATCCAGGAGTTTGTCATCACCAGCTTGAAGGAGCTGGGCTACGTGACCCTCATGTGTGGGGATGGCACCAATGACGTGGGCGCCCTGAAGCATGCTGACGTGGGTGAGCCCTGCAGGCTGGGCCGCTCCTCCTCTATCGTCCTGTCACAACAGGCATCAGAGACACCGAGGCAGTGAGGCAATGGGGGCAGGGCCTAGTGGATTGGGGATACAAGGAACTGCAAGGCCGGGGAGGGCCATGGGTGTTTGAGCGACAGCATGGCGGAGCCAGGCGGGGGTTGGTTTGCTCAGACCGCTGGGCACCGTGCAGGGACCGTGTGGGAGCTTAGGACTGAGTGCAGAGGCTGGGAAGAGAGGGGACAGTGGGAGCTAAAGTGTTTGCCAGCAGTTTGTAGCCTTGGATCTGTGCTGACAACGCAGACTGATGTTTGACAACTTGATGCAGTCTTGATGCTTTTCACGTGTTGATGTGCTTTGTTTACCAACTACAGTATTTGTCACTTACCGCTTATTGCTTAGAATTACAGTTCTTGCCAATAAACTTCTTTGGAAACCAGTGAATTCTGACCTGTCCAGTGTTAAGTGCATTTGGGGTTTTGTTGGGTTTTAAAGCAGTTTGTAGAAAGTGAGATAAACCTCTGAGAGGCACTCCCTGGGGAGGTTTGGCTCTGGGGCTGGCAGCTCCGTCCCCGGGTGAGCAGGCCCCTGGGACTCCCTTGGGCTGACATACGCGTGCGCCCTCCCCCCAGGTGTCGCGCTCCTGGCTAATGCGCCCGAGCGGGTGGTTGAGCGGCGGCGGCGGCCCCGGGACAGCCCCATCCAGAGCGGCAGTGGAGTCAGAGCCACCTCCAGGGCGGCCAAGCAGAGGTCGGGGCTCCCGCCCCCCGAGGAGCAGCTGGCCTCACAGCGGGTGAGTCTTGGGAGGGGGGCACCTGTGCCTCCTTTGTCGCTGGGCCTCACCCCACTGCTGTCTGCCCCACAGGACCGCCTGAGCCAGGTGCTACGGGACCTCGAGGATGAGAACACACCCATCGTGAAGCTGGGAGACGCCAGCATTGCAGCACCCTTCACCTCCAAGCTCTCGTCCATCCAGTGCAGTGAGTCCTGGCACACAGCACGCCCCTGTCCCCTCCGGGCCCCTCTGCCCGGCACCCCTGCCCACACCTGCCTCCCCCTGCAGTCTGCCATGTGATCAAGCAGGGCCGATGCACATTGGTGACGACACTGCAGATGTTCAAGATCCTGGCGCTCAACGCCCTCATCCTGGCCTACAGCCAGAGTGTCCTCTACCTGGAGGGCGTCAAGTTCAGCGACTTCCAGGCCACACTCCAGGGGCTGCTGCTGGCCGGCTGCTTCCTCTTCATCTCCCGCTCCAAGGTAGGCCGGGACAGGAGCGAAGCAGGACCTCCTGTGGCCGCCTAAGGGTACCCCTGCCTCTCGAAGCTGCGGCGCCTGCCCCAGAGGTCCTGGGAGGCGTCTTGGAACAGCGGCCAGGAGCACTTGGGCCAGCCAGGACAGGCTCTGGGAGGTGCTGCCGTGTGTCGGCCATTTTGTCCTCATGGCAGCCCTTAGGGCGGAATTACCTCCACGTTACAGATGGGCAGGGCAGGTGCCCGCCGAGGCTCCTCGGAGTTCCGCAGCTCAGGCTCTGGCGCTCTCCACAGGCTAGAGTCTTGGGTGGGCCACACAGAGCACATAGGCAGGGAGAGGACAGATGTGAGACGGTTGTCAGGGCCACTCAGAAAGCGTGCAGCACCACGAAAAACACCAAATGGGTCACAGGCTATGGCGGAGAGTCTCAGGGTCAGTTGGGGAAGTCTGTGTGAGGCTGACATCCAGTGACATCTAGGCTAACTCTTCAAAGATCAAGGGAGCCAGCCAGGAATGAGGTGGAAAGGCTACAGAGCTGATACGAGGAAGCCCGAGTGGCCAGAGTGGGGCTGGGGGCAACCATGAGCCCCAGAGGGGGCTTTGAGTTTGTTCTAGAGTGGGGAAAGGGTGACATCTGGAATGAGCCGCAGAGGGCAAGCGGAGCTCTGGCGGTCACCAGGATCTGGTGACTGCTCTCTGCACAAGGCTTGCCAGGAGGCAGGGGGCCCCAGAGTAAGCCTGGGCCCTGACCCCCATCCTGCCACTTGCAGCCCCTCAAGACCCTCTCCCGGGAGCGGCCCCTGCCTAACATCTTCAACGCCTACACTGTCCTCACGGTTGTGCTCCAGTTCTGCGTTCACTTCCTGAGTCTTGTCTACCTGTATGGCGAGGCCCAGGCCCGGAGCCCTGAGAAGTGAGCTCTGCCTGGCACGGGGGTGGACAGGGTGCTCCCAAGAGGAGGTGGTCGGGGTGGCAGGAGGGCACACACCGGCAATGGCCAGGGCCAGGCCAGTGGGGTTGGCCAGGCAGGGCGCTGGCCATGCAGGGACAGTGAGAGTCACAGAGGGGCTTGTCCGCCATGCATCCCTGCAGACAGGAGCAGTTTGTGGACCTGTACAAGGAGTTTGAGCCGAGCTTGGTCAACAGTACCGTGTACATAATGGCCATGGCCATGCAGATGGCCACCTTTGCCATCAACTATAAGGTGAGACCCAGCCCCTGCCCGAGCACACCCTGCCCCTCTCAGCCCCATGATACATGGCCATCCGTCCATCTGTCCCCAGGGCCCACCCTTCATGGAGAGCTTGCTGGAGAACAGACCCCTGGTGTGGAGCCTGGCTGTGTCACTCCTGGCCATTGTGGGCCTGCTCCTGGGCTCCTCACCTGACTTCAACAGCCAGTTTGGCCTTGTGGACATCCCTGTGGAGGTGAGTGGCCCTGTGGACGATGGGGCCCCGGGACTCGGCTTGGGCCCATCTGCAGGCGCCCAGCTCACCAGCGCTCCCTGCCCCACAGTTCAAGCTGGTCATCGCCCAGGTCCTGCTCCTGGACTTCTGCCTGGCGCTCCTGGCTGACCGTGTCCTTCAGTTCTTCCTGGGGACCCCAAAGCTGAAAGTGCCTTCCTGAGACGGCGGTGCCGGCATCTGCTGCCCACTCTGTTGCTACTGGGCAGAAGCTCTATAAGGGCCCCAGGAGGGAACCCTGCCCCCACCGTGAGGCTGGCCCAGCCTTCCCCACAAGACTGAGCTGGGAACCCCCCATGGCTGTAGGCCTGGCTGGTAGAACCAGTCCCGGGCCAGCACCTTTGGTAAATAAAGCAGCATCCAGGATTTTAAGAAGCCCAGCCTCCACCTCTGTCTGCACCACAGGTGGAACATACCAAATAACATCATCTCTCTTTCAGGGTGTATTAGATGTTAGAAAGTTCAATCCGCACCATTATAAGTACTAATTCGGGACACATTTGGGGTCCTCCCCCACGCAAGTGCCATCGCCCTCCAGGCTCTGACCAGTCAGCCTGTCTTGGCCCTCGTGATGAAGCTGTCCTTGCTTCCGAAGGATGCTCACTCTCTACAACTCAGGAATCGCAGAGTGGGCAACCTGAGAGCAGAGTGTCATGGTCAGTCAGAGATTTCTTGCTTTCTCAACAGCCAAAACCTTTAAAAAGCAATTAGAAGCATGAAATCTATTTCCAGCCAGAAATTCCACGGAGTGCAAGGTGTGGGTATATTTCTGTAACTTTGACAGGCTGCATGTGAGGACCTCAGGCCAGGGGATCCAAGCCCAGGCTCGGGAGGGATTCTCAGCCCTTGCCCACCCTCACCCTCTGGTCACCCTGAGCAGTGCACCCCTGTCTGGGTGTGGTCCCCCATCAGGAGTGTGATCCACAGCTCAAGGCAGACCCCGGGAGCCAAAGGTGGGGGGGGCAGGGATAAGCCATGGATGCCCATGGGCCTCCTGTGTCCCCTGAACACTGACCAAGGTCTCTGGAACGGTAGGGGCACCAGGCCCGCCTACCAGGCAGAGGGGCTGCTGTGATCGAGTGAAATCCCCGAGACAATTGGGATGATTTGGAGAAGAGCGCTCTGAAGTAGGGCTTTGCTGGGGATTACTTGGATGTGCTCTGTGCCCCAGCCCTTCATGCCGGAGACAGGTGCAGGTGCGCTGGCATGGCGATGTCCGAGCCTAACCTAGCTGTGAGGGTTCACTGCGGTTCCCCTAGGCTAGGGGTCTCCTGCTCCAGAGAGGACTTAAGAGTACGCTGCGATCTGTCAGGATATCAAGCCTCCACCGGGGGGCTCCTTGCCCCAGTCGGGCCGTGTTGGTTTCAGGGGTCTAAGAGTCTCCCAGACGAGTGTAACTGAGTCACATATACAGTGTGGTAAGTTCCGAGACAGGCTCCCGGGCCGGGTGGGCTCTGCGGGGTCACTGCCGGGAGGGGGGCGGTCTGGCCGGAGAAAGCTGGGGAGAGGAAGCCTGGCCAAGATGAAGTCCTGGGGTGCCCGGGGCTCGGGCGTCTCGGCCTCGGGTGGACACTCCGGAAGCCCTGGTCTCAGCATCTCCCGAGGCTCGGGCAGTGGGTGAGGCCCATGCTTCCGGGCCGCAGGGGCGTGGCTGCCCGACAGGCGGGGCTTGGGGTGCGGTCGGCTTCGGGGCGCGGGCGGGGCGGGGCTGTCGCCGGGCGGGGGCGTGCCCGGTCCGAGGTGGGGCGGGGCGGCGCGGAACCTGGGCGGCGGCGGCCGCGGCAGGAAATCGGGGCTGGGCCCCGCCGGCGCGCGATCGCGTCCCCGTCCCAGTCCTCGCGGAGCGACCCTCGGGCCGGGCCATGGACGCAGCAGAGCCGGGTAGGCGGTCCGGGATACGCAACCCAACAGGGGCCTCCCCGGACCCTACCCCACTTGCTAAATTGAGGGCCCCGCCTCTCCGTCTCCGTCCAGAAAGCAGGGAGAGGAGTTCCTGAATGGGGAGGATGCGGGGATCTTCCACTGTAGAGACCCCCCAAGCCGAGAGGGGCCCGGCCACCAGTCCCTCAACCCCTCCCCCCATGGAGCCCTCACCCCGGATGCCTGGGGGAGGGGGCCCAGGAAGGGGAAGTGGCCGCTTCTGCTTCTGATATTTGTGATGGGGGCAGGGTGTCACGGCCGCTGATGGAGAGGGCGACGCGGCAGGATCTCCATCTGGTTCCTGCACTGCCCGGGGAGGGGGCAGTGCTGTCCGGGCGCCGTGGAAGGGGTGGGCTGCGGCAGAAATGTGGCAAGGTCCGACGTGTGTTTCCGGCTGCCTTTGTGTCTCTGTGGTGCATGCTGAGTGTCATTCGCCCTCTGTGTCCCTCCTCGTTTCAGTCCCCCCGTGTGTGTTTCTGCTGCGGGCTCTGTGCTGGCCTGTCCCACGTGTATTTCCATCTGTCTGGCCTGAGTCCATGTGGTTCCATTGTCAAGCCGGCTTTCTGCCCAGGAACAGTGTGGCTGCATCTGGGGCATGTGTTGTTGCTTTGCTTCTGGGCCTCTATGGGGCGGGGGGGAGTGTCTCTACTCCTCTGAACAGCTGTCCCAGTGTTGGGTTGTGCCTGAATCCATCTGCCTGCCCCGAGTCAGCTCCACCCGAGCCCATGCAGCCTCCACCCCAGCTCAGACACCCACCCCATCCCACCCTACAGTGGAGCCAGAGCTAGCACTCGCTTGTGCTCTCTCTCCCTCTTTCTGTCTCTCTCTCCCTCTCCACACCCTCCTAACAACGGGCCAGGGTTCTGTGGGTGGAGGGAGGCTTCACTTGGCCGGTGTGTGACACTCCCCTCCCCCAGGACTACCCCCAGCCCTGGAGAGCAGGAAGAGGTACAGTGACATCTTCCGGAGCTTGGACAACCTTGAGATCTCACTGGGGAATGTGTGAGTCTGAGCCGGGGTCACTCCCAAATCTTGCCGGGATCCCCCAAATCCCTAACCATTTAGGTGCCTGAAATCCCATTAGAAACCTACAACATCTGGATTCACTTTCCTTATAATCTGAGAAATGTTTAAGATGGGGTTCTCCAAAACACCTGACCATACCCAAACGCAGCCTCCCAAATCCACTAGAAATCCCCAAAGTGGTCCTAGGACCCCCACATAGCCTTCCTGTCACTTCTTAAAACATTTGACATCCTTATAATCCCACTCTGTGAACCCCCAAGTTACCTGGAAACCTTCAAACTCTCAAGTCCCGTAAAAAAGTGCACCTGGTTCCCCTCCAAAACCCAAACCCTCAGATCTCCTGGATCCAGGAGATGATCCAGAGGCCATGTCCACGACCGTCTCCCAAACTGCCCTGGGGCCCCCAGTACCCCTAGGCAGAGTGATGGGATGGACGGTGGCATCCTGACACCCTTACCCCCTTACTCCCAGGACCCTTGAGATGCTGAGTGGAGACTCTGCGCTTCCCGGAGACCCAGAGCCTGACAAGACCTCCACAGCCGCTGTGGTAAGGGGCAGGGCCCAGGCAGGAGGCAGCCCTCAAGGAGGAACAGTTCTGGGGAGGTAGGGCCCTATGCTGCCAGCTCCTGAATGTTTTCTCCCTTCCCCTCAGCCTAGTGAAAGCAGGCGTTGGAGTGGCTCCTCTCTGGAGGGTCCTGCGCCCCTTACAGGTAGGGGGCTTTGCAGCCCAGGGAGTGGAGGCAGAAGAGTCATTCCCTAAATGAATCGCCACCAGCTGCTTGTTGTGTGCATGAGGGACGTGGCAGTGCCCACAACAGAGCTGAGCCCCTTCCCACAGGGGCCCCCAGTCTGGGTGGAAAATCTGGGTAAAACTGCAACTTGGACAAGTGATCACAAAGTAATGTTTGGGAGAGCCATAGGATATAGAATAGGAGCCACTGGTCTGGTCAGGGGCTCAGGAAAGGCTTCCGCTGGAGGTCAGGGTTCAGAGGTAAGATGTCCACCCTTCTACCCCAGCAGAGGAACTGGACTTGCGGCTCATTCGGACCAAGGGGGGTGTGGATGCATCCCTGGACTACGCCAAGACCTGGAGCCGCTATGCCAAGGAGCTGCTGGCCTGGACAGAAAAGAGAGCCAGCTATGGTGAGGGCCCCTTCTGCCCGGCCCAGACCCCAGTCAGTGCCCACACTCTGTCTGACTCAGACCCCTGCCGTCTCCCCCAGAGCTGGAATTTGCCAAAAGCATCATGAAGATCGCCGAGGCGGGCAAGGTGTCAGTCCACCAGCAGGTAGCCATGACCAGGCCCCCTAGAGCCCAAGCCCTCCAGAACCCCAGCCCTGCCCGCCCAGATCCTCAGCACCTTTTAACACCCACCCTTCCCATCCTAGAGCCACATGCCACTGCAGTACATCTACACCCTGTTCATGGAGCACGACCTCAGCCTGGGAGCCCTGGCCATAGAGACGGTAGCCCAGCAGAAGAGAGACTACTACCAGGTGAGGGGGGCCTGCTGGCCTTCATGTGTCCTTCCATTCGCAATCACAGCTCCCCTGAAGGAAGGCACCGTTGCCATCAGGTCCATTTTACTGATGAGGAAGCAGAAGCCCAGGGATGCTGAGGAACTTGCCCACGGTTACGTGGCAGAGACTCAAACCAGTCTTCCTGTGGCATTGCAAAACTGGAAGGTGGAGGGCTGTTGAGTGGTCCCAGAAGACCGCCTTGGCATCTCTGGGTCCAGGCAGAAAAGATGAGGTGACAGCTGAGATTCTGTGGGACATGGGGATAGGGAAGAGCAGGTCTGGGTGAGAAGACCACCCTGGGGAGCATACAGACCCAGAAAAGCGTCCAGAGGATGAAAGGCACCTTGCCACGGTGAATGGAAAGACCAGGTCCCCTAAGGATCTTCATCCCCCATCCTTGCCAGCCCCTGGCCGCCAAGCGGACTGAGATTGAGAAGTGGCGGAAGGAGTTCAAGGAACAGTGGATGAAGGAGCAGAAGCGGATGGTAAGGCAAGGGTTGGGGGCTTGGGTGGGAGAAGAGAGAAAGAAAGGGCTGCTCACCGTCCCTTCCTGCACCCAGAACGAAGCTGTGCAGGCACTGCGGAGGGCCCAGCTCCAGTACATGCAGCGCAGTGAGGACCTGCGGGTGCGCTCCCAGGTGTCCCCCGAGGAACCGGCCCCCCAAGCCTCGCCAGGACCCAGCAAACAGCAGGAGCGGCGGCGACGCTCCCGAGAGGAGGCCCAGGCCAAGGTGGGGACCCAGTCCCGTTCCCCCCAGCGCGTTGGTGCACACCGCCCCACACCGTCTCCCACACTCGCTCCTGGCCTTGGTTTCCCCAGGCCCAAGAGGCCGAGGCGCTGTACCAGGCCTGCGTCCGTGAGGCCAACGCTCGACAACAGGACCTGGAGGCGGCCAAGCAGCGGATTGTGTCGCATGTGCGCAAGCTGGTGCTGCAGGGGGACGAAGTGCTGCGGCGGGTGAGACCCTTTCCCGCTGCCGCCCCCCCCCCCACAGCTGAGTGCCCCCTGCCGTGCCCAGTCCCTAACTGCACCTCTGCCCCAGCCCCAGTCCCAGCCCCATCCTGTGGGGTCCTGCTCCACGGCTGACACGCCTGGCTCGGGTCACTCCCCGAGCCCCTGCAACTGCCCTGTCTCTGAGCCACCTCCCACTTCCCTGGAGGCCACGCCCCCAAGCCGTGATCACGCGGGTAGCTCCAAGGTCAGGCCCCGCCTCTTTCTCACGTCTGCGCCCTGCAGGTGACCCTGGGACTGTTCAGCCTGCGGGGGGCGCAGGCGGAACGTGGCCCCCGCACCTTCTCCGCCTTGGCGGAGTGCTGCGAGCCCTTCGAGCCTGGCCAGCGCTACCAGGAGTTCGTGCGGGCGCTGCGGCCTGACGCACCACCGCCCCCGCCACCTGCCTTCTCCTTCCAGGAGTTCGTGCCCCCTGCGCACAGGTGGGCCCCTGGAGCAGGGGTGGGATGAGCCTGGGAGATGCTGTACCGGGCTGTGGGCACTGTGGGGCTGAGTACCCAAGGTCAGAGAATTCATAGTCTCAGCACTTCAGTTCAGTAGGCAAGGTTCTCATTTTGGTGGTGGGGGGGTTGTCCGAGTCCCGGGAGAGCTTTGGGCTTTGGGGTTACTGCAGACCCAAGTACTTGGAGTTGGGTCCTGGAAGTCATACGTGGGTGATGTCCTCCTAGGCCAGTTTTCTGGTCATCAGAGCCCTCAATCCTCTCTTTTCAGCTCCCCTCTGGACACAAGAAAGAAGCTTTCCGGCCCCCCCCCTCCACGGCTGGATGAGAGTGTGACCGAGTCAGGCCCTTGGGAGGACACAGGTACAGGGTGAGGGGAATGTTGGCAGGGTGAGTGCCCAGAGGGATGGCTGGGAGTGGTGCTGGGGCAGGGGATCATCCTAATTGACCTGTCCCTTCCTAGGAACTCCGGGCCCCACTCCAGGCAGCGATGTGGACAGCGTGGGTGGTGGCAGCGAGTCTCGGTCCCTGGACTCTCCCTCTTCCAGCCCAGGTAGGGCCAGGACCCGGCCCTGACCCACTCTGGGTCTCTAACCATCCTCCAGCCCCTGACCAGGCTCTGACCCTTAGTCTTTGACCTCTACCACAACCCTGACCTATTTCCTCAACCTCTGACTTGTCCTCTTGATCCAGCTTCTGAACCATTCCTCAGGTTGCTGACCCATTCTCTCACCCCTAACCTCTGACCTGTGTGACCCCTCCTGACCGCTGACCATTTCCCTAAGGGCATCTGTGGGTGGTTCTAGAAGGCCTGAAAGCCAGGAATGTCCCCGTAGCCTTGGAGCCTCCCCATGACCCTGTGATCCCCAACCTCTATGACCTTCTGACTCCAGGCCCTGGCACGAGGCGGCTGGTAAAGGTCTCGTCCATAGGCACCGAGTCCTCGGACGACTTTGAGGAGCGAGACCCTGGTGAGGCAGGAAGCGGGCAGGGTGGGTGGGGGTAGGCCAGGCACCCCTGACTCTGTCTCCCTGCAGACCTGGGAGAGGGGCTGGAGAATGGCCCGGGCAGCCCCTTCAGGAAGTGGACACTGTCCGGTGCAGCCCAGACACACCAACTGCGGCGTCTGCGGGGCCCAGCCAAGTGCCGCGAATGTGAGGCTTTCATGGTCAGCGGGATCGAGTGTGAGAAGGTGTGGCCTGAGCTGCTGACCCAATGACCTCTCTGACCCCAGGCACCTCCCCGGGCTGAGATTCCCTATGACCTTCCCATCCTGGGACCTGCCCTGATATGATAACCACCTGTGAGCCCCTGCTCCCTGAGGATCCCTATGGCCTTCTCTGACCCCGCTGGCCCCTGCTGACCTCCCTGACCCTGTGACCTTCCCCTCAGTGCTTTCTGACCTGCCACAAGCGCTGCCTTGAGACTCTACTGATCCTCTGTGGACATAGGAAGCTCCCAGCCCGGACCCCCATCTTTGGGGTTGCCTTCTTGCAGCTGCCGAGGGACTTCCCGGAGGAGGTGCCCTTTGTGGTCACCAAGTGCACAGCAGAGATAGAACAACGTGCCCTGGGTGTACAGGTGTGTCTTGCCCCTTGCCCATTGACTATCCTCACTAGTGACCTGGCCCTCTCAATGGCAAGATTGCAAGCCAGGTGTCCATTTCCTGCCCCTGCCCTGCAGGGCATTTATCGGGTCAGTGGGTCCCGGGTCCGAGTGGAACGACTGTGCCAGGCATTCGAGAACGGCCGAGCATTGGTGGATCTGTCAGGGAACTCTCCTCATGACATCTCGAGTGTCCTCAAGCGATTCCTCCAGGAGGTAGGTGCTCAGGGTGCAGGGGCCAGGCGGGCTCAGGCTGAGGACCCTCTGCAGCTCACCCACACCTGTGTCCCCCTCGCCGTTCCACCCCCAGCTCACTGACCCCGTGGTCCCTTTCCACCTCTACGACGGCTTCATCTCTCTGGCTAAGGCCCTGCATGCAGACCCCGGGCACAACCCCGGGACCCCCAGCCCCAGCCCTGAGGTTATCCGCTTGCTGAAGAACCTCTTGGTGCACCTGCCTGACTCTAACTACAACACCCTGCGGCACCTGGTGGCTCATCTGTTCAGGTGTGCACTGTCCCTGATGTTGAAATGTGACTTCTGACCCAAGGAACAGATCTGTGACCCCCTTCCCTGGACCTGGGACTACCGACCTCTGAGACTGACCACTGACACTGACCTCTGACTTTTGCGTGTGACTTCTGAGCTCTGAACCTTAATACGTGACTCCTGACTTTGGGTGCTGACCCCTGACACCTGTTGCCAGACACACGGCTATTGGTCTCAGACAATGACCAGGACACTTACCCATGACTTGGGCAAGTTGCCACTAGCCTGGCCTGCAGGTCCTACCTGATGACCAATGACCGCTTCTCACACCATCCCCAGGGTGGCCGCACAGTTTGAGGAAAACAAGATGTCTGCCAACAACCTGGGCATTGTGTTTGGACCAACGCTGCTGCGGCCGCCAGCTGGCCCAGGGACAGCCGGTGCTGGCCCTGCCACCTGCCTGCTAGACTCTGGGCACCAAGCACAGCTTGTCGAGTTCCTCATCATGTACTATGAGCACATCTTCGGGATGGACGAACTCTCCCTGGCTTCTGAGCCCCCACCCCAAGACCCCAGCCCAGCCCCTGAGCCCCTCACTATCAGCCCCCAGACACAACCCCCAAACCTTGCTCCAGACTCCCTGCCCCCAGCCTTAGCCGTGGACCCTGACTCAGACCCGGAGCCCCACAGGGCCCCTGAGGAGCATCTCGAGGCTACACCCTCTGAGGTACGAACCCTCTGGGCCCACAGACGTGAGAAGGGCGTTCTCTCCTCTTAATCTCTCTCTCCTGTCTTCCTTCTCTTTAAAATTTTTCTTTCTTTCTCTTCTTTATGTACCCTGTGCTCATTCTGGAAGGAAAAGTAAGGAATGGAGTGGTGGATAATAATGAGATAACAGGGTGCAGCTCTGCAGAGGTACTAACACTCATTCCTTTAACAGAAGAGTCACTGAACATCTATGTGCCAAGCATTGTTCTAGGCACAACAGATACATCAATGGACAAAATATTTAAAGACCCCAGCCTCTTGATGCCTGCAGTCTAGTGGGAAAGAAACCAGTAAAAACAAGAAATAGAATACAATGTTAGTTCTATAGGATGTTACAAGGTGGCAAGTACTCTGGAGAAAAAGAGTAGCATAAGGTAAGGGACATTGGGGGCACCAAGGTGAGAGATGGGCAGCTGGTAGCAGTAAGTGGGATGCTTTGAGCAGGTCTCACGGAGAAGCTGGTTTGAGCAAAGACTGGAAGGATACAAGGGAGGAGTGAGTGAGGTGGAGATCAGGGGTAGGGTGTGCCAGGCAAAGGGAACAGCCAGTGCAAAGGCCCTGAGGTGGGAACACACCTGGTGTGTTCAGGGCACAGCTCCGTGCTGTAATGAATGAGAGGAAGGTGGGAGGAAGGGAGACCAAAGAAGAGTCATGGGCTGCCCTTGGCTGCCTGCCTACTATGCTCACATGCTTTACTAGCTTCCTGTCATCCTCACCACAGCGCTGGGAGGTAGATACTGTTAGTGAAAACCATTTACAGATGAGAATCCTGCAGGGGGCTCCCCTGTCCCTCAGATCCTGCTACACCCTCCCTTGCTGAGAGCAGACTTCCTCAAAGCAGAGCAGCCCAGAGCTGGGAAAGCATGGGCTGGTGAGCTATGCATCTCTGCAAAATGGAATGACTCAGAACTCCAGCCACTATAAGCATTTAGTTAAAGGATAAACTAAAGGATATACAGATAAATTAAGAAGCAGGTGTAAGGTCACAGAGAAAACAGCAGGATGGAGACGGATAGTTTATCTTGGTCTTAATGCAAAGATGGCTGAGTCACTCCCTGGGCTGGCCCTGTGCTGAGCATGGGTGTCATTGCCCTCAAGGAGCCCGCAGTTGAGCTTAACAACATTGCTCTGGGCAGGGGGACGAGTACCCTGTTAAGGGCATTATCTCCCCAGATACAAAACTGCAAAGGAACTCTTGCATGTTCAGGAACAAATGCTCAGCTCTCCAAGAATCTTGAAGAACTGGAATTTTATTTTGGGGTCTTGTTCTTGGGTTTCTCCCTGCAGACTCCAACTCCACAGAGTGACCAGAGAGAGGAAGTGGCCGAAGACACCAAAGATGAGGGAGGGGAAGGTGAGTGTGTTGGGGGGTGGTACAAGAGTTCTGGGGGTGCCCCTCCTCCCCCATGGTAGCTTGGCTCAGAGATGATTCCCTGGGGAATATCCAGAGGACTTAGGGGTGCTCAGCATTGACCACCCATCCCACAGTGTCCAGCAAAAGCCCTGAGGACTCACTCCTGGGGACACAGTCCCGTGGCCACTTCAGCCGCCAGCCAGTGAAGTATCCCCGGGGGGGGGTGCGGCCTGTCACCCACCAGCTGTCCAGCTTGGCCCTGGTAGCTTCCAAATTGTGCGAGGAGACCCCTGTCACATCAGTTCCCCGAGGGAGCTTGCGGCGGAAGGGACCCGGCACCGCCACCTCCTCCCCTGAAGGGAGCCCCCTGCGCCGCGCCCCACTGCCCAAGCATTTTGAGATCACCCAGGAGACAGCCCGGCTGCTCTCCAAGCTGCACAGTGAGGCTGTGCCCAAGACCACCTGCTGCCCAGACCCCCAGCCTGAGGAAACGGAGGACCATCTCTGACCATGTTGTTCCATGTTGGAGCTCCTGGAAAGTTACTATCAAAAAAGGCTATGTGGCCTGGGGGAGGATTCAAACCCTTTTGGGGGCAATGTACTCAGATCCCCGGACTAGACACAGGTGTGCCAAGCATCAGGGCCACTCAGCTTCAGGGTCAGTACAGGTCATGGGATCATTGCGGGTCCACCCCAGTCTCTGACCTCTGGGGCAAGGAGGGGGGCCTTTTGCTATTTTGCTGTGGCCATTCCCCCACCCGCCTGCTCTCCTTAGCTGACCCCCACCGACCAGCTCTTGGAGGGGTGGGCAGCCCAAACTCAACATCCTGGCGGTGCTGGAGTCTGATAGCCACTGAATAAACTGTGTCCTTTATACCCTTGAGTGTCTTTCTTTGCCAGGGCAGCGTGATAGGGGACGACAGATCAGCAAGGGCAGCCTCCTTTGGCCCCATTGTACCGACGAGGGAAACCAAGACCCCCTTTCTTTCATCCCAAACACCCCTACATACTTCCAGGCAGGCGGGGCTGGGCTTGCGCCCCCGGCTGAGTCACGCCAGCCCGGCCCTCCCGGACCTCCGCGTGCTGATCCCGTCCTGTACAATCAAACAAATATAAGAGTGCAGATAACCGGGACAATGGGGCTGTGTGCTCTGGACCGTGGGAGCCCAGGACCGGGCAGGAGGCCGACCTGCCGGGGGAGGGGGCACGGCGGCGGGATTGTGAGAGACAAGAGCGCGGCCGAAGGGTCCTGGGGGCACCAGGGACGGCCGCGCGCGGCACCTCTCGGCTTGGGGAGCGGAGGCCGGGCCGGGGTCCCGGCGGTGGGAGGCCGGGCGGGGCGGGGCGGGGCTTGGAGCTCGGCGAGGGATTGGACGCGAGGGAGGGGGCGGGGCCGGGCGGGGACGCGGACCCTGAGACCACCCGGAGCTGCGCTCCGGCGGCGCGAGGTCGCCGCGGGACCTCTCCGGGCGCGAGGGCCTCGGCCCCGGAGGCCGCCAGCTGCGGGCGCGTGAGGTGCGCGGGGGCCCGTGTGCGGTGGGGGTCCCGCGCCGGAAGTGGAGAGGGGCGACCGAGGGGCCTCGCGGCGGAGAGGAAATAGTGGGGCTGCGGTTCCGGGCGACCCTGTCCCGCCGCGGCCGCGGAGGAGGGGCTCCCCTGGTGGCGGGGCCGGGCGGGGCGCCGCGGCGGACCCCGCCTCCCGCGCTCCTCCGGCCGCCCGCGCCCGGCGCACCCAGGCGCTGGTCGGCTCCCGCCGAGGTCTCTGCGCCATGGCTCTGGGGCCCTCCCCGGCCCCCCACGAGGGCGCCCTGTCTGCGGCGTGACGGGCGGCCCAGGTGAGGCTGGCACCGACGGGCGGGTGGGCGCGGGTCCCGGGGCGAGGGCGGCATGTGCCCGCTGGTCCGGGCGCCACCCACTCCCCTCCTCCCCCTTCTCCTTCCCCAGCCCGGGGGCACCGGGAGGCCCGACCAGCCCCCGCCTCCCTGACCGCCCCTTTGTTCCGGAGGCCGCCAGGGTCCTGGGCCCTACGTGGAACAGCCTGATACCAGCGTTGGGAGCACCGGGTGCCCAAAGTTCGCCGACCAACTTATGGAGCTGCCTCCCTGTCCTCTCTGGTCACACCTCTCACCTCCGAGCTCTGGCACTGACCGCCTGCAGGGTCCCAGCAGTGCCCCCCCACCCTGCGCACACACGCCCCCAGGGCCCTACTTTGTGCACTGAACCCAGCACCGAAGGACCCTCCCTGGGCGACTTTTACAGCTCACGCCCCTTTGTCCTGCTCCAACCCCCGCCCCCACACCGACGCAGGTTGGTGGCAGATTGGTGCCCAAGGGCAGATAGGTTTTGTTTTGCTTCTTTAGGTTAAAAAACAAACAAAACCCAGACACTTTTGATTTGGGCGATATCTTTAATAAGAGTCTTATTAGTAAATAAGCAACAGCAGCCCCACCTCCACGCCACGGAGCTTGACTTTCCAGGTCACCGTGGTCCCCACCGCCACTTAGTACCCAGGCATTTGAGTCTGAGACCCTTGCCTTTCGTGTCATGGCCAGAGGCCCCTCTGGCTGCTGCTCCCTCCTCTGTCCTTCTAGCAAGTTCCTCCTGCACTGACCTCTCCCTCTGTGCCCCCAGACGGTTGCCATGGGCCAGTGCTACTACAACGAGACCATCCCGTTCTTCTACAACAACAGTGGCAAGGAGCTCACCTCCCACTGGCGGCCCAAGGATGTGGTTGTGGTGGCCCTGGGGCTGACGGTCAGCGTGCTGGTGCTGCTGACCAACTTGCTAATCATTACGGCCATTGCCTCCAACCGCCGCTTCCACCAGCCCATTTACTACCTGCTGGCCAACCTGGCTGCAGCCGACTTCTTCGCTGGTGTGGCCTACCTCTTCCTTATGTTCCACACCGGCCCACGCACAGCCCGGCTCTCCGTCAAGACCTGGTTCCTGCGTCAGGGCCTGCTGGACACGAGCCTGACAGCGTCGGTGGCCACGCTGTTGGCCATCGCCGTGGAGCGGCACCGCAGCGTGATGACCGTGCAGCTGCACAGCCGCCTGCCCCGTGGTCGCGTCACCATACTCATCGTGGGCGTGTGGGTGCCTGCGCTGGCCCTGGGTCTGCTGCCTGCCCACGTCTGGAACTGCCTCTGTGCCCTGGACCGCTGCTCGCGCATGGCCCCCCTGCTCAGCCGCTCCTACCTAACCGCCTGGGCCCTGTCCAGCCTGCTTGTCTTCCTGCTCATGGTGGTTGTCTACACCCACATTTTCTTCTATGTGCGGCAGCGTGTGCAGGGCATGGCGGAGTATGTCACCAGCTACCCCCGATACCGCGACACCACACTGAACTTGGTCAAGACCGTTGTCATCATCCTGGGTGAGTGGGGCCTTTAAGCAGCCCAGGGCCACCGCTCTGCCTGACTGCTCCAAGCCCTGCCAGAGCATGATGGGAGGGGAGGATCTGGGTGGGGAATGTTCTCCAAGGAGGTGGTATCTGAGCACAGACCCGAGTGCTGGGGAAGGGAAAAGAGTTCCAGGCAAGGGTGAGAAGGCGAGAGCGCAAGCAGGACTGGGCCAGCGCCTCCCAAGAGAAGAGGGAGGCTAGTGTGTCTGGCCCATGAGCCAGATGGAAGGTCAGCCCGGCCCAGAAGGGCATGGACAGGAGTCAGATTTTGTTCTGAGTTCCAAGGAAAGTCCTTAAGAGTTTGTAGCAGGGAATGACCAGCTCAGTCTGGCTGTTGGCTGCAGAGTAGTCTGAGGGAGAAGGTGACAAGGATACACAACCCCACCCCAGAAAGCAAGGAGTGACTCCTCCCAATGATCCCCTTCCCCCACTGAGTAACCAGCCTGTCCCACAGCCACCTCCCTTCCCCTACAAAACAAATTTCCATGTAGAAATGTCCAGAGTCCTGTCTACCATGTACCAGTTAGGAAAGGTGTCCCCTCCTAGCCATACTGCCCCATCGCACTACCAACATGGCAAGACAGGCAGTTCTTGCCCTGCAAGCTGCAGAGCCCTAACCTGAGCTCTGGAGAGGCCTGCCGCCCTGAGCTCAGAGCCGCGGGTGCTCGGCCCCCCGCACGGACAGCGGGCCTGCTCACTTCCGGCTCCATCCCTTAGGGGCGTTCGTGGTCTGCTGGACCCCAGGCCAGGTGGTGCTGCTTCTGGATGGTCTGGGCTGCAAGTCCTGCAACGTCCTGGCTGTGGAGAAGTATTTCCTGCTCTTGGCCGAGGCCAACTCACTGGTCAATGCGGTGGTGTACTCGTGCCGGGATGCAGAGATGCGTCGCACCTTCCGCCGCCTCCTATGCTGTCTGTGCCTCCGCCGGTCCACCCACGAGTCTGCCCCCTACGCACCCTCTGCCCAGACAGGCACCAGCACTCGCATTATGCTTCCGGAGAACGGCCACCCCCTGAGGGACTCCACTCTTTAGCCAACCTCAGGCTTCGGCGGGGTGTGGCAAGAGCCATAACATAGCCCCTCACCACAGGTGGATGCGCCCAGCTCTACCCAGTCTGTAGGCTTAAAGGCAGACCCTCAGTCTGGCGTGGCATGGCACTACTGCCAGCCCTCGCCAGGCACACAACTCTGCCTGCCCCCAGGCCTGGGGGCTTGGGGTCATCTCCAAGCACCTGGAAGAGTCAGGTGGGGTTTGGGAATCTGCTCTTCAGTCATCTCAGGTTATGGGATTTTTTTAATGGACATTTTTCTATTTTTACTGCACATCCCTGGTAGACCTCATGGACTGCTCCTTTGTCCATGGCAGTGTGGGCGTTAAAGATGGGAGAGAGGAGGGCATACATGCTGCCAGTGTGACAGGGTAACAAAGATGGACCGTGGACATACCATTTGCCTGAGGCTGATTTCTCAGGGGCACAGATTAATGGTGCTGCATGCGAGCTGGGAAAGGCTTGTGGCCCCTTGCAGCCTCTGCAGGTCTTCTCTGTCCTCGTTAGAATTGAGGGGGTCCGAGGGGAGAGCGTGATAGAAGGAGTAAACCTTTCTTTCCACTTTGAGGTCTTCAAAGAATTTTCTGTTGTCAACTCAGTCTGTTTGTCCCTGTGTCCCAGAATCCTTGAAATGGCATCTCCTCAGCCCTGTTCTGCTGCTTTGGTCTCTGCTTGACTGTTACTCCACCTCTCTTGTTGGAGTCTTGCTTCCTTTGCCTTCTGCTCTGAGTCTAGGTTGTTAACCGTCAGGTGTGTCCGTCCCATTGCCCACCCCACCACCTGTGTACACGCCTGCCGCCCGGGGTCGTGGGGTCTGTGGAGCAGGATGCGGGATTTGAGAGCTGCCGTTTCTCAAGCTCCCGCGATGTGCCTGGTACACCGGTAAGCACTTTAGGAGCGCTATTTAATCATCACCCGCATCTCGCGGCACCAGTATCACACTTATTTTCAGGTGAGGACAGTGACCCAGAGAGGTTGGGATCTGACCCATGGTTACGCAGCTTTGAAAAGGCACAGAGATGCATCAAGGGACTAAAGAGGCCCCTAGAGAAAGGGCTTCAGATTCCCACAGAGTTTAGAGTTGGTCACAAGCTCACCCTGGCTTTCCTCACCCCACCCAACAGCCCCCCAAGGCCTCAGATATCCCCGACCCAGGATGAGCCCCCTCTCGGGTGCTCACAGAGGCCCCATGCTAGACACAGTGTAGACCAGCATCTGGATTCTCTGCTTCCACCTCCCCAGGGAGGAGACAGGATTATGTCTCTGCTTCAGGTTCACATGCTCCATAACAGTCAAGATTTGAACCCAGGCCTCTCATCAGAAGACAAATTCTTAAATGATGAAAGCTCGTGTTGCCAAAGCTCCGAAAACGTCTAGGTTCTTCTACATTAAACGGGGTTGGGTTTCCCTTTGGGTAAACTCGCCTGCCCTAAGACAGCTCTGTGAGGAGGCACAAGTGAACTGGGGTGCTGGGTACTTCTCCAGGCCCAAGGTGGGCAGCGTGCCTCCTATAGGGCCACCAGAGGTGATGGCCCAGGCAGCACCTTCCACCGTGTGCTGAGGCCCAACACATTCTGTGCTGGCTGTTTCTGTCCAGATGTAGGGTTGCCTTGTCAGGGAGCTTTCAAGATTGTTCTCACACAGGCCCACGTCAGTTATTCCCATCCCCTGCTGTCTCTTTGGAGTTCTCCCGTCCAGCCAGGGATGTCCAGATGGGGAGTGCATTTCCTCTGCAACAGCAGTGGGAAGAAGACATCCCTGCTCTGAAGGACTCCCAACCAGGCTGAGGACCCTTTACGAGCCCGCTTCTGGAGTCTGTCCTCAGAGCAAACAGGCTCCAGGAAGTCCCACGGCTTTGCAGAAGTGATTCACATCCAGCCTCTTTTCTCTTGCATGAACATCCTTCTCTGAAGTCGTGAGGGCTAATGGCCAGAAACAAAGACCTGTGAAGATTCGTCCAGGCTTGGGGTGCACCGCGGGCTGGGCCCTGGGGAAGCACGCTGTGTTCCTTCAGTAGCCAGGCGCTGGCGTTTTCTGGACCAGCGATGCGGTTAGCTAGCAAGCAGAATGAGTAGACGAGCCAGGCTACTCTTCCACCAGACCTTCAAAAGTGAATAGAATTCATGTGTGCAGGTGCCAAAATCACTCAGTTCTAACCTTACACTACCATCACCCCACACCCCTGCGCCCCTCGTGGCAAGTTCTTAGGGGGAGAGCCAGGAGGCCCAGAGCCCTAGTGCCCAGGACCATAGGGGAGCCAGGAGGGGTGTGGGCTCAGGGCTTCTGGAGATGAATGACGGGTGCGGATGGGAGTCTGGGACCGTGTGTGCGGGGGCCTCTCTGAAGAAGAGCTTGGTGCTCTGAGAAGGAGGAAGGTCTCAGCAGGAGTGGTTGCTCTGCGGTGCGGGAGGCGGAGCTGTGGGGGGGTGGGAGGGAGTCTGAAGCAGGCGGAGAGGGGCTGGCAGCTCTCCGGCGGGAGGAGGGTGGGGGTGGGAAGCGCCGTTGTCTCGGCAACCCGCGACTGAGTCCGGGTCCGCAGAAAGAGTCTCTTAGGGGCGTGTCTGTGGGCGGTACCAAGCCCCCGGAGCGCCGGAGGTTGGCTGGCTGCGGGGGGAGTGTTCAGGCTGGGGGCGGGGCCCTGGTGCGAGCGCAGGCGGCACGGGTTGGCTAGCGGCGGGAGGGCGTGCTCGGGGGGGAGGGCCGTCTCCAGGCGAGTGCGACTGGCTGGCGGCGGCGGTGGGCGGAGCCCTAGTGCCTGTGGCTCCTGCACAAGCGCCCCAGGCCCCACCGCTGCTCCTTAGCGCTAGCCTGGGCCCTCCATCCATGGAGCCCCCGCCAAGCCCGCCGCGCCCCGCGCCTCCGCCCCAGGCCCCACGCAGCCAGCCGCCGAGGCCCCCTCCGGGCCCCGACATGGGGAAGGTTCTGAAACAGATGTTGGCCGTCACAGACCAGAGCCTGGAGGAGGCGGAGACCAGGTGCCGGGCGGGCTCGGCAGGGCGGGGACTGCCCGAAATGGGGCAGGCCGAGGGGCAGGGCCGTGGGGTGGTGGGCCCCGGGGTGAGGAGGGTGCCGGGGGAGAACGTGGGGTGCGTCTCCGGGCGGAAGGTGTAGGGTCTTGGGGAGGACCGAAGCGGAATGCCGAGAACGCAGGGCATTAAGGGGTTAAAAGCGGGCCGGACCGGGATGTATGTGGAGTCGCCCAGTGGGTGGAGGGTTTTTGGAGCCCGTGCTGGGTTTAAGGGGAGTTTGCGGCTGGACAGGTTGATTGGTCCGGGTTCCCGGACTGTAAGAGGAGAGTTGGGGTGTGTAAGGGCTGAAAGATGGTGCAAGCGGGCTCCAAAGCTATTCGCAAAGCCTGGAAGGCTAAATGGATGGTGTAGCGGGATTTAGGAGAGTGGGAAGTTTTGAGGCCAGATAATGAAGAATTGTGGAGAATAGGGCTCCGGAGCCTGGTATGGGACCCATCCAGAAAAAAGGTTAGTGGGGGAGCAAGAAGGAGACACAGGACTCCTTTTTTATTAATTGGGCTAGTATTTATTAGACACTTGGCTGTGTGCTGAGCATAGAGCTGGCTGGTGACAGTCCCTGCTCTGAAGCTGATGGTTTCAGGGAGAAAAGTCAGTAGCAAAAACTCAATATAAATGGCAAGGAAATCTGTAAGGGAAAAGCATGGTGTGCTGTGGGAAGCCAGCCTCAGGGGCCCCAAGATGGGAAACAGGAGGAAGCAGAGCCAGGGACTGAAAATCCCCCAGTTGAATTTGGAGGGAAGACAAACCAATCAAACCTCTGCAAGTGTCAGGAAGGAATTTGGATATTACTTTAGTTGCAGTGGGAGAAATCACAGCAGTTTTTAAGACCACCTGTCCCACCTGCCTCCACCCACCAGTCAGCCAGCCAGGATTGGTGGAATTGGCCTCACAAGGCAACCCATCGAGTTTCGGGCCTGCTGGAATTATTGGAAAATAGGGAAGGATTGAAGTCCTTTTGAAGAATGAAGCCTGGTTAGATGGGGTCTGTTTTTGGATAGGGATAGGGCCAGGGTCCTGGTGAGGTGGACCGTGCGATCACTAGAACTCTCTGGTGAGGCAGGCTTACCAAAGCCAGGTGAACAACCACCCCAGGAAGGAGGAAGTGACGTAGAAGGTGGATTTGGCATGCATTTGTTCTTCACACTTTCTTTCCATTGCTCCTCAGGAAACTGCCAGCTCTTTCTGCAATTTCATAGCCTGTATCTGGAAAGTTAAGAGTGTCACCCCTCCACTACCCCCAGCAGCATATTCATTCTGTACTTCTTGGTGCATTTGCCAAGGACTGGAGAAACCACAATGGCTAAAACGTTTTCTCCCAGCTCATTAGGAAGTAGGGTGTGTGGGAGACAAACTGCAAGTGTTGTCATAACCAGAGTGTGCTGAGTAGACATAATTTGTTGCACGAAAGAGCTGGACTGGAAGAAGGCAGTCTTGTGTGATGCCCTGTCCCCTAGACGAGTCCGAGAGCAGGGGCTTTGCTGTGCTTTCCTTTGTATTCTCAGGGCTATGCACAACCTGGCCCCTAGCATTCAGTAGAGTTGTTTGGCACTTAGATTCTGGAAGGATCAGAAGGAGCCAGAGGAGGGAGGCTCTTCACACCCAAGAACCACCAAGCAAGGGCTTTGGGGATTTATGGAGCTACCTGGTTCCTTCTGTCCTAGGTGGGAGCTGCTTAAGGAGTGAGCTCTGCTCACATGTGGCCTTCCTCAGGCATCTGTTGCCCAGCACAGCCCCAAGGCTGTTGCTTTTTTCTTTCTTCTTTCTTTTTTTTTTTTTATGGAAATGACTTTTCACGTTGAGGTACATACAGTAAAATGCACAAATCTTAATGTACATCTGAATGAATGTTGACATGTGTATACATTCATGTGACCATCACCCAGTTCAAGATACCAAACATTCTCCCTAATTTTTTTTCCCCTTGACTTATTTCACCCATCCCCACCACCACCATGGTAACCACCAGTCTGTTCTCTGTGTCTGTGAGTCTGTTTCTGTTTTATTTTTTTTTTGTTCCTTTGTTTTGTTTTTTAGATCTCACATGTTAGTGAAATAACACGGTACTTGTCTTTGTCTGACTTATTTCTTAGACTAATGCTTTCTAGGTTGCTGCTTTTTTCTTGTAGCAATCTCTTGAAACTCCCCAAGGTAGGCTTTAGAATGGAATGCAGTCAGGCACCTCTCCCTTGCTGTTCTTAAAAACAGCTCTTTTTCTTTTAAGGCTCAGAAATTAAATAGTGGGGCAATAAACATGCTTGACACCGTGGCTGTTAAGTAGCTGGTTCCTGATTTCTTTCTAAGGTAGAAAGGCCTCTGGTACTTTTATCTTGAGACTCGGAAGCTTCAAATCTACCTCACTTCTTTGGATGTAGTCTTCAGATAAACTCTAGGCCCTAAATGTCACCCAAGTCTAGACAACAGTCTTCGGTCCTCAAGTGGGCCACTTATTCCTCTCTGAAGAAAGCTTCAATGGGTCTATTCCTCACAGTAAATTCTGCAGCCTGGTGGGTTAACCCACAAGGGGAAGCAGATAGTGTCTCTCCTGATCAGGGTGGGGCTTTTACAAGTCCTTCTGACTCTGCCTTCTCTTCTCTGTCTGCCTGTTTCCCCTTCATAGCCCCTAAAGTAAGTTTAATTCAACTTGTCCGGCAAGAAATAATTTTCCATCTCAGATGTGAGGCCCTCTCAACCTGTTTTGTCATCATAAGTCTGTTTAAAAATGGAAAGCACACCTACCCTCCTGAAACCTGACAAATGCACCTTTCTGTATTATTAAGAAGGCAGCTCCAAGTGCTAATGATTAATTCATTTTGTCATTATAGCTGAATAATAGTCTTGGAAAGTGAACTGTGTATTGTTCTTCCTTCTGGCTACACAGATAGCAGAGGGACATGGGGACTTTGGAATGCACTTAGTTGGGACTCAGCCCAAATCAGCTGGAGACGTCCTGTGTGAGGGATACCAGTCTCCTTGAATGATCTTCTGACCTTCTCTGGCTATACCCCGAGCTCTTCCTGGAAGAAGGGACAGTTTTTCCGTTCTTCTTCATTTGGACCTTTCACTGATCACACGCCCATTCATTTCTTGTATGGGACCAGTAAGGCAAAAATGTTATCTCCTTCACCAAGGATTGTCTGAGCATTTTGCACTGCATGCATAACCTTATTTTTGTTAATAGTAATACGTTTTACAGTTTACATACGTTATTTCATTTGCTTCTTTTGACTACCTTTATGAGGGGTTTATGAGGATCACCAGACTAGTGTTGAGGGCTCCTTTGTTAAAGCCATCAGGCTCCAAAATTCTTGCCTCCTCCCAGGGTCCTTAACCAGCGTTTGAGTCAGGGGCCCCTGTTGCAAGCTCCTCCTCCCCCTGCCCCCACAAAAAATGTGGTGTGCCCCACCCCCAGGGATCCTGAACCCTAAGGTGCCCAGAGTCTGGAAGCCGCCTCTCATTAAAGGTTGGTGGACTTATTTTTTGTCTAGTAGTGAGATCTCCTAAGAAGCCAGTATGAAAACTCTAGAGCCGGGGATGTCAGAGTGGGAAGTTTTAGAAACCCTATTGAAAAAAAGCAGCAGAATGGTCCACAGTGTCACCCTGCAGACCCAGACTCCCTACCTGATATTCCAGGAGAGGCAGCTGAAGAGGACTGGCCCTTCTTCGAGTCGTTGTGCACACCGCAGCGACAGGGGGGTCATGTTTGCAGGACTGGCAGACTTGGCCACAGTGGCCCCCTCTTCTCCCTTTGCCTGCAGGTGTACACTGTAGCCTAGAGGGCTACACTGCCCAACGCGGTAGCCACTCACCATGTGTCTTTTCAAGTTAAAATGACATATAATTAAATGAAATATAATTAAACGTTCAGTTCCTCAGTTGCACTAGCTACATTTCAAGCACTCAGTAGCCACTTGTGGCTAGTGACTGCCACATTAGCGCAGACAGAGAACATTTCCATCATGGCAGAAAATACTGGACAGTGGTGCTCGAGAGCAGTGGCCACGCAGCAGATCTCTGCAGAATCATTGCAATGCAAGTTCTGATACAGCAAGTAGCAAGGCCTTGGTGGGGCCCAAGGGTCCCCATTTCTAACAAGCTCCCAAGGGCGACAATGCTGTTGATCCCAGCCCACACTAGGAAAGGTCAGGCTCTCAAGACTGGAGATGATAGTGTCCTGTTTATTTCAGTTTTCATAAATCAGTTTTCCTAGTAGATGGTTAATCTGACAATTGGAAGTTATTTTTGAGCCAAGGTTGTGTTTGTGGCCATAATGGATTTTAAATTAATCACAAGGGTCATATATTAGCATTGCTTGCCTGTTTAATATAGAAAGAAAACTAGAAATGAACAAATAAAATTCAGAATAGTTGTTTTGCTCTAAATGAAATTCTTGGCCTGGGGCCATGGGGCCCTGTTGTTTCAAAGTCTGTTCACATTTTCAATCTTAGAAATTTCTATCAGGTTTCAGAAGTTCCAGGGTTGTTTCTGCATTCCTTTATATAGTCTATAAAGCTACAATTCAAATTTGTGTTTGTAGAACTTGAATGTAATAGAAAATGACTGCTGGGGAATGGTAATGAGGTTTTTAGGACAAAAAGACTTTATATGAAATAAAGTGAATAAAAGTGTGATGGAGGGGGGGACCTGATGAAGGGGTAGTTTAATAACCGTAATATTGCACATGTAATTGTAGATTAATGATAATAAAATAAAGTATATTTTTAAAAAAAGTGTGATGGAGAGTGGTCACTGTTATATCAGTTTAGGAGCAAGCAATATGGTATATGGGGTGGTGTACCTGAAACTTAAAGATTATAGTTAGAAGTTGGCTTTTAGGCTCCATAATAGGTGCTACAGTTAAGGCCTTTATTGCTTTTCTTAGAAAAGATTTCTCTGAACTTTTTTTTACATTTATGATTTGTTAGGTATCTTCTAATAGATATTTGCATGACCTTCTTAATTCCTCCAGTATTTCTACAAATTGACTTTGCTTATAATATGAATTAAGTTCTAGTTATTAAAGAGAAATGATCTGATTTTGACTATCCTTAGAACTCACCGAAGTAACAAGGCATAAAAAGTCAACTGAATGGTACTCGGCTCCCTCCCTCTGGAATACTAAATAAGGGGCCCAGGACCTTGAGAAGTACGCACATTAACACATGTCAGCCAATGCTTCCATCACACCCATTCAAAGAATGCAAGTCAAGGGAGGAATTTATGGTTTGGAATTTCCCAAAGCCAGATAGTGTTAGCATGAGAGGACCTCACAGTCCAAACTTGGAAATAGAACTTCGGGGTTGAAATTTTCTTTTTCGTGTTCCTTAAGGAGGTTCACTAGATACTAACTGACCCGGTGCCAGCAGTCTTTGTTCTTTGCCTGCCTGCGGATTTTAGCTTCGCCCTTAAGTCCGCACGCTTAGCTTGGCTTGGTCTCGTGCCAGAGGCAAGCCTTGCTGTCCTGGGCGTACTTTTCCTAAGGCTTGAATTTTGTTGGTTTTAAAATGATTTCTTGAAGCCATCTAAAATCTGAGATCACAGCAAAATCCCTCTTGAGGTGGTTTTATTAATAAGCAAAGCGACTGTGCAGAATGTTTCAGAAAAGTTGCGCAAGTGAACAGGGACCATTCATTCGTTCAAGTGACAGTTGCTGAGTGCGACCCTCAGAGCCCAGTCGTTGATGAGGAGGATGACAGCCATGATTCCCCCCATTTACATGTCCCGATAGCCCTAAGAAACAGTTTTTCAGAGTTTCTAGATAAGGAACTGGACTCCAGGTGAAGGTGGAGATTTGGCCATGTTCTCTTGACGCAGGTGCTGGCCTGCCACCCTCCCTGACTCCCCAGGGCTCCCACAGCCTCACTAGAATAAGAGGTCATTTCCTGCTCAGAGGAGCTTGGTAGTGACCAGGTACTTCAGAAGATCTGACAGTCAGGCTAAGGCTTCAGAATATGTCTTTTAAAGTTCATGCTCCTGGATTTAATTCCACTTACTCAGCAAACTTTCATTTTTGTGCCAGGCCTAGGGGTGCAGCGATGATTCCAAAAAGCTCAGGCCTAGAGTTCAGGCAAAGTCAGCCTGGGGGACAGGAGCACACCCCAGGGAGGTGACCATGATCTGAATGCCAGGCTTTGCCCTGGCAGAAAAAGAAGGCATGGCATTCAAGGCTGAGGGCGCACATCTCTGCAGGGAAGGCACAGAGCGTGAATGCACGCAGTGCGGCTCCATCAGGCGAGTGGAGGGCATGACCTTCGAAGGGGCACTCGGTTGGGGTGACTGCTTGCCTCAGCTGCTGTCCCTGCAGGTTTTGAACTTGCTTGGCGAGGAGTGAGCATGCAGTTTGTTCTGTTCCTTGTATAAGTACTTCCCGAAGTGCTCTGACCTTCCTGAGTTACTGGTCCTGGATCAGAAGGATCCATCGTCATTAGCTCCTCCATCAGCTCTTCTGAAGGAATGTCTTGAGACATTTATGAACTGTCTTCAGACTGAGCCCCCCCAGTGGTTTAAGGGCTCCTGCTCTTATTTCTCAAGGAAGCAGCTTTCTCCTTCATAACTTCCTCCTGTCCAAATCTGTGTCTCTTGGCCATTGTCCTTTTTTATCTGATTTCCCTCTTCTTACACAGCACTAATTACCCGCCCCCCCGGCTTTTCCTCATCCACGGTGTGACCGGCCCAGAAGAGGGGCTCTCAGGGGAGCTCGGTGTGCCCCTGGCTTCCGCTCCCTTCCCTAGCTGTGGAACCCCGGGGTTCTCACCCTGGTTCTCACTCCTCCCCTTTCTCCAGTTAAGTCCAAGACATCGGCGTGCTCTCTGCCCTCCAACTCTCCATTTCTGCCCTCTGCCAGGCTGACATCTCTACCTTCTACCTTTCCTTCAGTTCAGTTCAACAGGTCTTTGCTCAGCTAGTGTGCCAAGTAAGGCGCTGGCCTGGCCTTCCTGAAGCAAGTAAGTTGAGGCCTCACGCCCAGGCCAGCCATGGGAAACGCTTTGGAGGGAGCAAGAGGGTGATGACGCCAGGCTGGGACAGGCCGACTCATCAGAGTCTGAGCGCCTCCCGAAGCCCAGAGGAGGAAGGGGTCACAGAGAAGCTGGGAGGGAGCCCCCAGTGCCTCGCTAAGGGGTTGGGGCCTCTCGAAGCAGGCAGGGAGAAGCCACTTCACCTTTCTGATCAGGAGAGAAACTAGAAGTTGTGGTTTTGAGTAAGAAATCTAGCAGTGGTGTTGACCTAGACCGATCAGGGACAAATTAGGAAGTAATTTATTGTAATGAGTTTTTTACAGATTTAAACTTATTCCATCTAAAACCCTGCAGGTTTTTTCCTGAGTCAGAGATGGATGAAAAATTTTCCTGGTGCCAGTGGCTTCATTTTGCTGAAATTACTGTAATAATTTCTGGGTTGAAGTTGGGTATCTGTACACATTCTCAACTCCCATGGATGTAACTGTTTTTCTTTCTTTATTTGTAGTTGATTTTTAGAGTGACCTCTACCAGTGATAGATGGCATCCATTAACAGATTGCTTCTTCCCAGTTGCACTTTTACAAAGAAACTTATTTTGAAATGCTGGGGGCATCTGACTCCTAGGCTGCATTCCTTTCTGCAACTCGGGACCCTCTATGAAACTAGGCTTTCCTTTGAGGTTTTATTTCTTAAGGGTACATGTCTTCTAATTTTTGTTCTGGACCTAGGTCTGTCTCCAGGAGGTGCATAATATTGTTGACTGTTTTTGTCAGCTAAAGTAACCCTTGTACAAACAAAACGAGGATTTGATTCCACCTTTGGTTGCAGTATTAGAGTTGTTGTTGCTCTCAGGAAAGCTTTTTCAAGAAGTATCCTGCCCTGTAGGGTGGAATGCATCTAAATATAACTTTAAATCAAGTTCCCTGGTAGTTTTAAACGATACCTTGTTAAGGAAAGCAGATTGTTCAGTATTTAGGAAAAGTGAATTCTACCTGAAATTAGAAGCTGGGATATGCTTGGTAGAAGCCAGAACGTGGCTTGTGTTCTATTCATTTCCACATTCTTTCTCCTGATTCAGGAACCAGCATATAGTAGTTCCTCAGTACATGACTATAAATATTGAATAAATGATATTGGAGGGAAATAAAGTTCTGTGCTTTCATTTGCTGGCATGATTTTATATGATTCTCAATAGTTATGCTACAGATTCTTAGCATTGGTTTTAGAAGGATACTTGTAGTTTTGTCTTGTTTTAATTTAATTTAGAAGAATCCTTAAAAGTCTTTTTATTGAAAGGATTTATTATTTCTCATTCATTAGGTTTTTTTTCTTCATAGACAGTAATATTTTGGTTTATTTCATGCAGATATTTAGAGTGGGCAGAGCATGTCATGTACTTGCTAGAACCCATTTTCCTCTCCACAGGCCCATTTGCTGCCTATAATCTGTTCAGCTGTCTCCGCTCTCTCTTGCTGTGTAATAAATTCCCATAAAGCTAGCAGCTTACAACAACATGCGTTTATGATCACAGTGTCTGTGCGTCAGGAATCTGGGTGCGGCTGAGCTGGGTCCTCTGCTCTGGATTTCACAAGGCTGTAGTCAAGGTATCAGCTGGGCTGTGTTTCCTGTATGGAGCTTGGGGTCCTCTTCCATCTTGCAGGATTATAGACAGAATTCAGTTCCTTGCAGTTGTAGGACTAACGTCCCTATTTTCTTGCTCTCTGTCAGCAGGAAGCCGCTCTCAGCTCCAGAAAGCCACCTGCAGTTCCCTGTTCCGCCCCTCCCACAGCAGGGCAGCTGGCTTCAAGGCCAGCAGGTGACACTTTCCAGCCCACATAAGGGTGGTCATAGATAAGGTAACATAAGCAAGGGTGAGACTGTGCCATCACCTTTGCCTCTTTGCAAGACACCGATTCTGCCTAAACTTGAGGAAAGGGGTTGTACTTACTGGGGGTCACCTTCAGATGTGTTGTCATGTAAATCAGTAATACATCATAGTCATTGATGATTTGCCATCAGCTGCTCAATCACATGCTCAAAGCATGTTTAGACGTTTGTTTCTCATAATGAGCCAAAAAAAATTCTGTGAAATTACCTTGTGTGCATTAAAAGGTGGCTTATAATGTATCTAAAATAAGATGTTTTATAAGCAGAAAATTGACCTGACAATAAATATTCCTAGACACCCCTTGGCAGGCTGAACAGCTGACTTCATTCTCTTTCCTGGTATTTTTAGAATTACATTTACAAAAGATAGCGAGCTCTAACTGGAGTCCATTTTCATTAATGGTAATACTGCTTCTACGGAAGGGAAACATTTTAGGCTGACTATCCTGTGTGATCAATTACTGTGTATATATGAGAAAGCTAACATTTGGGTTTAGATTCACAAAGAACCACATCTCATCCCCCACAAACATTTTTGTATTTGGGGTTCAGAGATATGGACCTGAACCCTGCACCCCAGCTCTGGCCTTTTGAAAGGCACCCCACAGGAGTGTGTGCTGAATTTGGAAGCACTTGGAAATGAGGACACTCTTGCATAGATGAACAGTCTAGGGAGGGGAGTTGTGGCAGGTGTCCGGCCTTCCTCATGGTGTCAGTCATATTTGACTTCCACCATAAAGTTACTGATTTTCAGGTACATTATCTGGCCTTGGCAGAATCTTTTAATAATGGATACTTGGATGACAGTGTTCCAGGAATTAAAATCGTAACAGTAATTGTTTTAAGTAACAGCATAGTACTTGCCAAAGTTGTTTACGGAAGGTCTGACACATACACACCACTATGATTGCAATTATCCTCGCTTTCTCTCTTGGTGATCAGATTCTCCTCTAGACTGGTTCTTTGGCATATAAACATGTGTTAGTGTCTCCTATCTTTAAAAACACACAAAGCCACCTAAAACCCACCTTGACCCACCGTGTCTTGATTTGTACCTGGGGTTTCTTTCATTCGGGTCTGAGATGACAGGCATGGAGACAACTTTGAAAAAAAGCGTTTATTACTTCCAATTCCAGAGGAGGATGCACACCGCACCATGCAGGGCCACCTGGGGGAACCACCTGAGTCAATCGAGAGGCCAAAGGATGAGGGGAAAGCATGGGTGGGAGCCGGTGTTTTGGTGGGCAGGAATGGGCGAGGCAGGGTAGGCAAGTGTGAGCAAGTTTAAAATTGGAAAGTTTAAATCATCCTGGCAAGCAGTGGCGGTAGAGGTGGGACACCTGGCCCTGGAGTGACTTAGGGCCAGGGGAAATATTCACTGATGCCACGAGTTAGATAAAGGTGGTGGTTGTGGGTATGGGCTTTGGATTTGGGTTTGCATATGAAAGTCATGCATTCAGGCAAGCTGTTTGCCATCTCTGGAACTAGCTGTCTCTCCAGGCCCCAGATGTCAAAGCATCATAACACAGAAAATAAACAAGATGAATATACATCCTTTTAGCACCCGCTGCATTTTCTTACTCTCCCTTATGATCAAGTGTCAGAGTTTGTGGTCACTCTTCCACTTCCTTTCTGCCTCTACCCTTTGTCTCCCAACCCTCAACCCTCTCTGTCTGCTGAGTTGCCAGTGACCTAAAGCCTAGGTCTCTCCTGGGTCCTTCCATTTTGCCTTTGAGAAGTATTTCTCTCAGATTCCTCTTCTCTCGTTGAAACTGTTTTTCTTGGTTCCTCCTCGCTGGCAGTTCAGCCCCAGTCTCCTCTGCAAGCCTGTCTCTGCTTGGCCTCTATGACCCCTATGCCAGGGCTCAGAGCCTGGACCCCTTTCTATCTGCATTCTCCTATGGCAACTCAGTTCTTGTGGCTTGGAGTGCCATCTGCATGCCCAGCTCTGTGTTCTTTATCCCCAGCCTTGAGTCGTGTCCATGTGCCCAGCTGCCCACCTGATACCTCCTTAGGGCAGCCACAGGTATCTCAAGTATAACCTGCTCAAAGCACACTTCTCCTTTGCAGGCCCTCCTCCCCCAAACCTGCTGCCCTCCAGCCTCCGCTATTGCACTGAAGTGGATGTCTCCATCCATCCAGTTGCTCCAGCCTAAAACTAGTAGTTATCTCCTCTTTCCCCTAAAACCACACCAGTTTATCAGGAGGTCCTGTCAATCCCATCCCCCAAGTCAAAGCCCTATCTACTACTTATTTCTACTACTGTAACTCTAAGCCAGCAGCATTTCTGGACTGTTCTAGTTGGAGCAGCCTCCAGACTGGTGTTCCTGGTTAAACCCTTGCCTTCTAGTACGGGTGATCTTTTTAAAATGCAGTTTAAGGATAGGCAAATAGATTAATGGAATAGATTGAAAATGCAGGAATAAACCCATATATACCTATGGCCAGTTGATTTTCTACAAGAGTTACAAGACCATTCAATGGGGAAAGAATAGTCTCTTCAACAAATGGTGCTGGGAAAACTGAATCCCCACATACAAAAGAGTGAATTTGGACGTTTACCTTACACCATATACAAAAATTAACTCAAGTGGATCAAATACCTAAGTGTTAAGAGCTTAATTTATGATTAGAAGAAAACAAAGGCTTGAATCTTTATAATCTTGAATTAAGCAATGGTTTCTTAGATGTGACCCAAACACAAGCAACAAAAGAAAGATAAATTAGATTTCATCAAAGCTTCAAAGGTCACTATCAAGAAAGTAAAAAGACAATTCATTGTATGGGAGAAAAGATTTGCAAATCATTAATCTGATAAAGGTCTAGTATCTGGAATATATAAAGAACTCTAACAATTCAATGATAAAAAGACAAAACAAATTTTAAATGAGCACAGGATTTGAATAGACATTTCTCCAAAGCCTGGCTGATAAACATGAAAGGATGCCCGATATCATTAGGTACCAGAGAAATGCAAATCAAAACCACAATGAGATGCTACCTCACTGGGGTGGCTGTAATAAAAAAAAAGGTGTTATTGTTGGGGAGAAATTAGAACCCTCATAATTTGTGGATGGGAATGTAAAATGGTGCAGCCACTTTGCAAAAATTTGGCAGTAACTCAAAAGTTAAGCGTAGAGTTACCATATCACCCAGCAATTCCCCCTAAGCACGTGCTCACACAAAAACTTTTACGTGAATGTTCATAGCAGCATTATTCATAATAGCAAAGGCGGGGAAACAACCCAAATGTCCTGCTGATGACTGCATAAATTATATCCATACAGTGGAATATTATTTGGCCATAGAAAGGAATAAAGCCGGGCACACAATGACTTGAAAGAGCATGAAGACGCACTACGTCTAAGATGCCACATACTGTGTGATTCTGTTTGCGTGAAATTCCAAAAGAGAGAAATCTGTAGAGGCAAGAAAGATCAGTGGTGGCTGGGTGGAAGGAAAGGAGACTGTGGAGGGGCCGCTCATGGGGGCAGAGTTTCTTCTGGGGCAATGGAAGTGCTCTGGAATTAGACGGTGGTGATGGTCACACATCATGAATTTACTAAAACCCACTGAACTGTATGTACACCTTTACGGGCGAATTTCATGATCTGTGAATTACATCTCAAAAAGTCAGTACTAATAAAAATGTCATCTGGGTCACCTGATCACCACTCTGTAAAGTCCTCCATTGCGTCCTGTATTCATTTTCTATCACCACTCTAACAAATGACCACTAACTTAGTGGACTGACAAACACAAACGTATTGCCTTCCACTTCTGTAGGTCACATGTACCATGTCGGTCTTGCTGGGCGACAAACGAGGCGCTGGTACGGCTCCTTTCCTTTTGGAGGTGGGGGAGAGGCCACTTCTTGGCCTCTTCCAGCTGGTGGAGGCCGCCTTGGCGTAGGCCTTTCCTCCATCTTCAAAGCCAGTGGTGTAGCATCTCTGGCCCTGTGTCATCATCTCTCTGACCACAGCTGTGAGAGGCTGCCCAGTGAGGTAATCCAGGATGGCCTCCCCACCCCCAGCTGCAGACTTCTGTTTCCCCCGTAACACAGTCCCAGTTCTGAGGGTCAGCACGTGGACATCCGTGGGGGCTGTTCTTCCACCGATCGAGATCCCATCACAGGGGAACAAAAGCCTGAGCCGTTGCCCTGACTTACGGGCTCGTCTCGTCAGCCCCACTTACTCCCCTCTGTCACTGGATGGCTCGCCCCTCACCCCTTACTCTATGACAACATCCCAGTCTCTTAAAAAGCCACGTGTGTTCTCACTCCGGGCCTTTGCCCTGGCTGTTCCGTCTGCCTGAATTATTATTCTCTTCAGCCCTTTTCCTGCCTGACTTCTTGTCATTCTGATCCCCTCAGACACCTGCCAACTCCACCAAGCCTTCCAGCCCTCACTCCTGCGTAAGTCACCGCAGAGCACCTGCCACGGCTGTTGGGTGTCTTGTCTGTGTGTTGGCTGGTGTCTCTCACCCCCTCTGTCTTAATGGCAGTGGTAGGACCTTATCTGTCTGTGTCTCTGCAGCACCGGAATGGTGTGTGGCATGCAGGAGCTGTTACATAAACACCTGCTAGCATCACTGACACTGGGATAGGGTGCCTGGGGTTCCTGCCTAGGCCCCAACAGCACTATAGGACAATAGTGTGAACACAGCTTTCAAGTCATTGGACCTTGGCATTTGTGCTTTTTCCATTATTTAAATTTGCATTGTTTAAAATTCTGCATATAAAGGGAAGTGTTTTGAATACTTGCGTATGACAAACTGAATCCTTGAAATGCGATTGTACTGCCCCTTCATGAGAGATTCTCAACAGATCCGGCAGGCTCCGAGCGGAGGATCTTTACTCTCGTGAACAGGGCGACACTTCTCTCCTCACACTCTCCTCTGTCCCCTCTCTTTCAGAAAGCACTCTCTGAATTGCCATCGGATGAAGGCTGCTCTCTTCAGCGTGCTCTGTGAGATCAAGGAAAAGACAGGTAGGCCAGAGAGGACACACTTCCAGTGTGGATCCAGGGCCCGACAGCCGTGCACCGTGGGTCCTGACTCGGCCCTAACCCGGTCGCTGGCCGTCCTGCCCATCACATCTCCTGACTCGGCCCTAACCCGGTCGCTGGCCGTCCTGCCCATCACATCTCCTGACTCGGCCCTAACCCGGTCGCTGGCCGTCCTGCCCATCACATCTCCTGACTCGGCCCTAACCCGGTCGCTGGCCGTCCTGCCCATCACATCTCCTGACTCGGCCCTAACCCGGTCGCTGGCCGTCCTGCCCATCACATCTCTCCGGCAGCAGCTGCTGGTGCAGAGGGTTCATTTCTGCCTTGCCTGTGCCCCGCTTTCTGGTGTATCGCACGCACGTACTCCACAGTTTGTAACGAGAACTGCTGTCGCCAGTGTGTGGTGAGCAGCTGCAAAATCGCCCCCAGCAACACCAGAGGTGCACGTGGCATCCCGTTGTTTTGGGAAAGGAAAAGATGATAGAGAAGTTGAGAACAGCATTGTTTTGTCTGAAGCATCTGAAGTGATCCAAGAAAGGCTCTGCCACTGCAAATCCTTTTGATTTAAAAAGAAAAACTCTACTTTGGCTTAATTTCAGATTTGCAGAAAAGTTGAAAAAGTAGTGCAGATGGGTCCCCTCTCCCCTTCTCCTCACGCTCTCTGCGGTCAGCACCCTGAGAGCCACAGGGCCGTGAGCCAACCCAGGAGCCTCGTTAGCCTTGGTGAGGTGCTGTGCTCTTTAACTGAGCGGCGGCCTTGTTTGGATTTCCCCCGTTTTTGCCCTGATGCCCCTTTTCTGGCTGAGGCCCCACCCTGTGCCTAGTCACTGTGGCCTCTTCCTCTCCCCTCGTCTGTGACAGTTCGGGCCTTCCTCGTCGCCCACAGCCTTCACGCTTTGCCGGGAACTGCTCGGCGGTTTTGGAGCACCCCGGGTGCGGGCTGCCAGGTGTTGCCTCGCAATGAGACCGAGGCTGTGTGTCTTTGGCAGGCATCTCACAGCAGGGGCGCCGCATCCTTCCTGTGCATCGGTCAGGGGCCCGTGCCATCTGCATGTCGCATCCCTGGTGGTGCTGACCCCGATCGCTCAGGCAAGGTTAATAGCTAACTCCAAGATGGTTTAGAGGAGAGGCCACCCGGTAAGACGAAGGCATCACTAAAACCAAGTCCATCAACAGAAAGGTTGTCACTTGGTTTCTTAGAGTGTGTTGGTCTCTTGAGGTCAGTTATTTGAGGTTTATGTGCCACTTCGGAGCACGACACTTCAGATGTGCTGGGGGCTCGTGGAAGGTGTTTATGTGACACGAAAGTATGTTTCTTTGTGGGCATGGATTTAGTTCAAGCTGGACGTATCTTTGACATGGGCAGTAGCCAAGCAGGCATGGGGCCTGAATTCTGCTCCCCTCTGGCCACCTGGCCCTGGCCCCTGACTGAGCCACCCTCCGCCCCTGGTCCTCGTCTCTGGGGGCAGTGGTGACACTCAGCTCACGGTCAGTGAGGCCCGTGTGAGTTCCTGCATTCAAGCTGTGGGCACAATGCCAGCTTCCAGCAGTTTCTGGTGATGCTAAAGGAGCATTACCTTTAAGTGTTGCCCAAATGCTGTAAGGATGTGATTTTTTTTATTCTTCCCACTTATTTTTTATTGTGATAGAACATATATAAAATTTACCACTTTACCCATTTTCTAAGTGTACAGTACATCTTAGTGGCATTTAGTGTATTCACATCATTGTGCGGCCATCACCACTGCCCATTTCCAGAACTTTTTCATCATCCCAAATTAAACCTCTGTCTCCGTCAAACACTAATTCCCCTTCCCCCAACCCTGGTCCCCAGCGCCCACCATTCTACTTTTTGTCTTTATGAATTTGACGCCTTGAGAGACCTTATATAAGTGGAATTATACAATATTTGTACATTGTGTCTGGCTTATGTCACTTAACATAGTGCCCTTGAGGTTCAACCCTGTCGTAGCAGGTGTCAGAATTCCTTTCCTTTTTAAGCTGAGTAACATCTACTTTATGGATGAACCATGTTTGGTTTGTGCATTCATCCGTTGATGGGCATTTGGGTTGTTTCCACCTTTTGGCTATTGCGAACAATGCTGTGCACATGGGTGTGCAAATATCTTTTTGAGACCCCGTTTTCAGTTCTTTGGAGTACATACCCAGAAGTGGAACTGCTTGGTCATATGGTAATTCTATGTTTAACTTTTTGGAGCGCCTTCAGACTGTTTTCCTCAATGGCTGCACCACTTTACATTCCCACCAGCCATGCACAGCGGTTCCAGCTTCTCCACTTCTCCAACCCTTGTTATTTTCTGTTTTTGTTTTTTCATGATAGCCATTCTACTGGGTACAAAGGAGCAGCTCATGGTGGTGAATAAGATATTGTTTTGTACTTGTTTGACATTTTAAAGACCCTTTGATGACAGCACATTTTGGAAACCATATCATTTCAAAGAAATATCTCATGGATCTTTCGGTATCACTCCTTAAACTGGGTAGAAGCGAACATTTTTTCCTGTTATCTTTACCACCACTTCCCTTTTTCATAAAAGCCATTCTGTGCTATATTTATGTTCGAATTCTTTTGCCTTCTAGTGCACTTTGGCATTTACAAAGCCACTGTAGCTTATTTAAGTGGTCTATATTTGTTCTCACAGGTTTGTTTGGATGCGTGTAACTTTTTGTTTTGAAACAATCACAGAATTACAGAAATGTTCTAAGAAAGTGCAAATACATTTTCTCTCTGAAATACTGGAGAGTAGGTTGCTACCACGATGCCCCATGACCATCACCCTTGGGCATGTGTTTCCCATAAACATTCTCCTGCTCCCCCTCAGGACAGTCCTCAGAGTCAGGAGTGGCATTGATACACCCCTGCCATGGGGTCCTCACACCTTATTCAGGCTTTGCTGGTGTCCCCGTAACATCCTTTATAGAGAAGGATAGTCATCATGTCACTTGGTCTTTCTCCATCTGGGACAAACCCCATTCTTCTTTGACTTCCATGACCTTGACCACCTGGGAGATCACGGCAGATTCCTCCATTTGGGTTTATGTGGTATTTCCTCACAGATTTCTGCTGCGCACCCTAAGTGGAAAACGATGTCCTGTCCACCACATGCAGAGGCCGGTCAGTAGCACCCACATTCAGTGTGTCCCCTGCTGGTGATGTCAACTGTGATCACCCAAGTGAAAGGGTGTCTTCCCGACTTCTTTGTTTGGAACGTGCTCCTTTCCCTCCATAGTAAGTGTTCTCTAGGGAGGTACTCTGAGAGCCCTAAATAACTCCATCCCTCTTTACATTTTTCCACTTATGTATGTATTTTGCATCAGGATAGATTCCTGAAGTCCTGCTTTATCCCAGTCAGTAACTGTCACCATTCATTCCAATGCTCAGGTCGTCGCAGGTTGGCCTGTGGGAGCCCCTCCGAGCTGCCTGCGTGTCCTTCCGACGTGTCTCCACATCCGTATCCCTTGAGCACCACCTTCCCTGCTGCTGTAAGGTGTTTCCGGGCTCGTAGTCTGCTCTCCACCCCAGCCGGAGTCCGACACCTCTCCAAGGAGCCCCGGCTCCCTGTGGAGGAGATCTTGGCCCCAGGAGGGCACCTCACTGTTGAGGTGTCACCACTCGGGGCACACTCGGGGGACAGAGCGAAGGAATATTTGCAAGTATACACACACATGCACATCTACTTTTTCTTTATCTGTATTGTATATATTGAAGACTGGGAGTTGATTCCAATATCTTTAATTCAAGTTCAACACCACCAGGTTCATTATAATTCCTCTCTTTCCAGATTATCACTTCTTTCTCTGGCTCCTTGGTTTTGTGGTGTCAAGAACCCTGCTGCCGTTATCCTCGGCACATTTACTTCTTCAGTCAGTCGTTCCCCCGGCAGGTGCACCCAGCCCTCTTCCCTCACCTGGGCCCCCTTCACCCTCAGCCCCGGGCCCCCGTCCCCTGCCAGGCCGCTGCCGCGTGCAGCTCCCACATGGGGCCCCTCACCTTTCTTGGGCTCCAACACCCAGAGCCAGGTTGCCTCCTCCACAGACGCCCACTCACCCTGCGAGGCTGTGACATCGACCCGGAGTGGGCGCCTCTCCCACGTGTTTGACTCTCCATGGCCTGTCTCTTCTGTTCCTCATTTAAATTATGGGGAGCAGATGTTATGATCTCCAGCAAATGGAAGCACAAAGGTGGGGCTTTGGAGTCCAGACAAGCCGGCCCGCAGCCCCGCAGCGCTCCCTTCCACACGCCAGGTGGGCTGCTGGTGTAGCATCCGCCCTGAGTGACAGCACACCCGAGCGAACTGCCCGCAGGGGGTGTGCCAGCACCTGCCCGTCCCCTGGAGACGCTGGCCACAGCCACGTGCTCCCTAGTTCTGTCGGATTTTGTGACTCGGTCACGCTAATAAAAATCAGCCGTGTCGGTGCCTCCCGCGGAGGTGTACAGGCCCCGGGAGGAAGCGGCCCAGCAGTTGGCTCTGTTACCACAACCTCTTGGATGTGTGGGCCCCTGAGGTTTTTACCGACAACTTACCTCTGCAAAATACAGAACTGAGTAGTAATAAAAAGCAACTTTTAAAAATAATTTAATCGGCTGTTATCTCAGGAAGCTGTAGTTCTTGATGACGTTTTCCCATCAGTGAAATGCTGGAACCAAACGGAATCAGCTCTCATGGAGAGCTGTGGGTGCGCAGTCTGGGCACATCTCATTTTCTTGCACCCGAGTCTGTATATGTGTGGCTGCAGCCGGCCAGCAGCTTCAAACTCAGCAGTTTCAGGAGAAGAAGAAAAGGTGGATAGCTCCTGCCTTCAGGACAGGCTCAGGGGTCCACTTCAGCCCACGCCGCCCTGTCCCATCCTCCCAGGCTGCAAGGGCACCATGGGGCTTGGAGCGGATGCCACACACATCAGATCTGGGCATTTCTTCAGAAAGTCAAGCTTCCTCCCCACCAGCTGGTTCAGACATCAGGGCCCATGATGTGTTTGGGGTGCAGTGGCTCGGGCGGGGCAGCTCTACTCAGCCTTGAAAAGCGCTAGCCATCTGCTACTGCTGGGAGCTGGGCTGCATGTGAGCTGCCTGAGTGTCAAGTTCAGGGTGACCAGGTGTCTTTCCACATGAGTAGGAAATGGAGTCGTAGGAGCGCTTTGTGTCCAACCTGGGGGCCGCGGGATTGGTGAGAAACCACACAGCCGTTTAGTCTCAGGACCTGCCACCAGTGGCTGAAAAGTTCTTTTGTTCTGTTTGCAAACCAAGAATATGACGTTTAACTCATTCCTGTATTATGAATATTACCCAGCATACACATATATTTAGATATGTAACAAACTGTAGGAAGAAACTGCCTTATGGGGCATCCTTAATACTGTGGTTCCCGGTCACCGTGTCTCTCCACGGATGGGCAAGCAGCTGGACGAGCTCCGGCACTCGCATATTGAAGGGTAGCTTATGCCCTCTCTGCTTACAGTCAGTCATGGCATTACTACCTGGTTGCTGTGCCCCACCGCACGAGACCCCAGGAAGTAGATTAAAGAACCACGCACAGTTCTCAGTTCTGCCTCAGCTTCCCCAGCCCCGTGACCAGGGAGGACCAAGTCTAGGCCCAGTGAAAGCTGTTTAGGTTCCTGGTCCTACACCCTGGCACCCATGGGCCGTGGCCCCATGAGCGAGCCTGTGCTGCCCATGGGTTGATGGCACTTCTTGACTTAATCCCCATTTCTCACATTCCCCTCTGCCTAAAGTCTGTGGTGGGCCCTTAGGCTAAAAACCAAACCTGCCTGGTGTGGGCATTGAGGAAGCTTGGGCCTGTCCTCCAGGCATTGTCACCAACCTTCCAGCAGCCTCAGGGCAGAAGCCCGTTCTTGTTTTGCAGAAGGGCAGAGGGAAGTTCCGGACAGAGAAGCCATACACTGTAACCCACAGGCAGGCTGCATGCTGCCCCTCCGCACCTGTCCCGGTGGGAGGAGAGGGGAGTGTGCTGTGTGCGTGTCCACTGCCCGTGCTGCCTCTGCGAGCACAGGATCTGGGGTGCCCAGCGTTCTAGAACTCTCCTGGTACCTGGCTCGCAGCGGTCACACCTTACATTTTGCTGAATGAAAAACTTTCTAGGGACTGATACCTCTCCAGTGAAATCCTTTTCATCCTTTTGCCTGATGATGTCTGGGAAGATTGAGTGTCTGGTGCCTGACTTTAGAACACGAGGCTTATCGTTATCATCACAAAAAGAAAGCCATCATCCATGTAAGCCCAGCGTTGGTAGGCCTTCCTGGAAGCATGTTCCTGGAACTCCAAGTTCCAGTCATTGCTTTCTTTCTTTCTTTTTTTTTCTATTTCTTTTTTTTTTATTAAGGTATTATTAATATACACTCTTATGAAGGTTTCACATGAAAAAATAATGTGGTTGCTACATTTACCCATATTATCAAGTCCCCACTCATACCCCAGTTCAGTCCCCGTGATCCCCCACACCATGTGTACTAAACACAATACCCCTCAATCCCCTTCTCCTTCCTTCCCCACCCGCCCTCCCCCACCCCTCCCCTTTGGTAACCACTAGTCCCTTCTTGGAGTCTGTGAGTCTGCTGCTGTTTTGTTCTTTCAGTTTTGCTTCGTTGTTATACCCCACAAATGAGGGAAATCATTTGGCACTTGTCTTTCTCCGCCTGGCTTATTTCACTGAGCATAATACCCTCTAGCTCCATCCATGTTGTTGCAAACAGTAGGATTTGTTTTCTTCTTATGGCTGAATAATATTCCATTGTGTATATGCACCACATCTTCTTTATCCATTCATCTACTGATGGACACTTAGGTTGCTTCCATTTCTTGGCTATTATAAAAAGTGCTGCAATAAACATAGGGTTGCATACGTCCTTTTGAATCTGAGAAATTGTATTCTTTGGGTAAATTTCAAGGAGTGGGATTCCTGGGTCAAATGGTATTTGTATTTTTAGTTTTTTGAGGAACCTCCACATTGCTTTCCACAATGGTTGAACTAGCTTCCATTCCCACCAGCAGTGTAGGAGGGTTCCCCTTTCTCTGCATCCTCGCCAGCATTTGTTGTTCTTAGTCTTTTGGATGCTGGCCATCCTTACGGGTGTGAGGTGGTATCTCATTGTGGTTTTAATTTGCATTTCCCTGATGATTAGTGATGCAGAGCATCTTTTCATGTGTCTGTTGGCCATCTGAATTTCTTCTTTGGAGAACTGTCTCTTCATATCCTTTGCCCATTTTTTAATTGGGTTATTTGCTTTTTGGGTATAGAGGCATGTAAGTTCTTTATATATTTTGGATGTTAACCCCTTGTCGGATATGTCATTTACAAATATATTCTCCTATACTGTAGGATGCCTTTTTGTTCTGTTGATGGTGTCCTTTGCTGTACAGAAACTTTTTAGTTTGATGTAGTCCCATGAGTTCATTTTTGCTTTTGTTTCCCTTGCTTGAGGAGATGCGTTCAGTAAGAAGTCGTTCATGCTTATATTCAGGAGATTTTTGCCTGTGTTGTCTTCTAAGAGTTTTATGGTTTCATGACTTACATTCAGGTCCTTGATCCATTTTGAGTTTACTTTTGTGTATGGGGTTAGACAGTAATCCAGTTTCATTCTCTTACATGTAGCTGTCCAGTTTTGCCAACACCTGCTGTTGAAGAGGCTGTCATTTCCCCACTGTATGTCCATGGCCAGTCATTGCTTTCTGATGCTGCCTCCTGCCTGTGGAAGGGGCGTGGGTGCCTCTCCTGGGGCCCACATGCAGGCACTCTCCCTGCGTTCTCCGTGTAGTGTCGAATGGCCCTGCCTGCAGCAGTCTCCAAAGGCCAGGGCACCCTAGGCGGGCACCCTCGCTCCACAACCCTTCCCTCAAAACAGTGTCTTTCTTGGTGTCTAGAGGAGTTGTCATGAGGACAAAATAAACCACTTTTGGAGAGCTTCAGATTTAGCAGGGAGAACCAAATACTGGCCAGTCCTGTTCCTGAAACCCTTGGGTTTGTGCATTACAGAATTTAGAATTGTTTGGATTTTAAGCATGCTTGCTAGCGAGGACTGAAACAGAGCCTGCATTCAAACAGGGACTTTTAGCACCAGAGCAGGAGCATTCTTACATGCTGGTGTGTGTCAGGCTTTGCCTCCAAATGAACCTGAGTGCCAACTTGTGTAAAAACCTTTGGATCTTGGATTGCAGATGGCAGGCAGCTTGGATATGGTGTGCATAGAAACCACCTTGAAGAGCTGCCCGTGTCCCTGGCAGCTCACACAGAGGGCCCTGCTTTGCCTTTGTGCTGTGACTGTCCCCTGTGCCGGCTAAGAGCATGTCTGGGCCCTGCTTTGGTCTGTTCCGGGCTCACTGCATCTCTGAAGAATGAGAAGCCCCAGAGACGCGTCTCAGCCGGGGCCCAGGAGCCCGCACTGTGCCGCAGGAGCACGACGACTGCGTTTCAGAGGAGTAAATGCAAATAATTCATGCCATGAGGGAACGCCCTGTTACTTCCTGGCCACTGTTCACTGGCCTGGCTGGCAGCCGTGAGGCATGAGTAATCCAACAGGTTTCTTACCTCTGTTTCCCTTCCTCATCAGCTAGTCAGGGCTGTTGCAATCGCAAAACCATGCTGTGTATGTTCGGCCTTCCGGCTGGGTCTGTCCCAGCAGTTACCCTTTGGGCCAGTGTGTGACTTCTGGACCCGGATTCCTTCCCTGATTGGCTGTGCCTGGGGCTGAGTCCCCCCCACAGCAGTCCTTCTGGCTGTGCTGACAGCGCATCTCCCGGAACCGGGAGTCCTTTCCCAGGTCGTTGGGAGGGTCCTTTCCCGGCTCGCCAGTCTCAGGGCGACCCATGAGTCGAGCCTGCAGTTGTGATCCGCACGTTGCTCTGTGTAGACAAGAGCTGAGGTCCTTCCCAGGCAGCAGCTCCTCCCCAAAGGGCCTCTTTACGTCTGAAATTAAAACAACATATAATTTAAGAAGGCATTCCTCAGTCACATGAGCCACATGGCAGGTGCTGGGAGCCACAGGCGGCTGGTGGCTCCCGGATCAGCATCAGCCTAGAACATGAGGGGCGTCCCACTGCACACACTCGTGGGTGAGAATACACAAACAGACACATCAAGCCTCACCAAAAACCCAATTCCCTAATGACCAGAGGAGCAAAATATTTTCCATCCAGTGGAATCAACCACAATAGACTATTATTCAGCCGTAAAACGGAATGAAGTCCTGACACACCCTACAACACGGAGGAACCTTGGAAACTTTACGCTGAGTGAAAGAAGTCAGACACAAAAGGCCACGTAGCGTACAGTTCCGTTCATGTGAAATGTCTAGAACAGGCAGAAAGAAATCAGTGGCTGCCAGGTGGGGCGATGGGGAGTGACTGCTACGGGGACAGGGTTTCTTCCGGGGGTGGTGAAAATGGTAGGTGGTGGGGGAAGGCTATCCAACCTCATGAATATACTAAAAACTACTGAATGATTTGCTGAAAATGGGTGAGTCATGTGTCATGTGAATTCTATCTCAGTAAAGCTGTTCTAAAAGCAGCTCAAGGACTGAAGGGTTTGGTCTGTCATGAATGGTGAGCACTTCCTTCCTGCCGAGACATCTCATGAGGGCTGAGCCATCCGCTGCGATCTTCTTATGCTTTTGCTTCTGGTTTGTTCTCTGCCTCCCTCCCTGGCGTGCTAGCCCAGAAAGCAGGCATGCCCAGTGGGTCCCGGCACGTCGTGGGCCTGGCACACAGTAGGTGTCAGTAAACTTGGTGATGGCAGGAGAGTCACTCATCTTTCTCAACAGAAACGGCTGCTCTGCGTTGTCGCTTAGAATCTGCTCAACCTCAGTTTCTGGGACAGTTACTTTTAGGAGAGTCGAGTCATTGACCAGTCGAAAAATCCGATTCCCAGCCTGGAAGTGGGTGGGACGTGGTCGAAGTGCACATTGCTGGGCTGGTCACCTCCCTGTGTGGGGCTCAGCAAAATAAAGGTCGCACCCTGGGGGACAGTAGCCCAGCTTTGGAAGCTTCGAGGCCTCTCTCTGTGGCTTCCACAAGGTATCGTTCAGTTGAAACTGCAGGATTTCTTCGAACAAGAAATAAAATTGTTGCTCTTAAATGTTCTCAGACCCTCCCAGGAGAACGGGGACTAATATTCTGGATGCGTGTTATATCACAGCATTTCGCTGCGTCTTCTTATTGCCTGTTACCACATGCAAAGAAAACAACCCCGAACAAACTGCCTATCATGTTTGTCTTACTTCAGCAGTTCACCCAGTAGTTTATCACAGAATTGCAGAGCTATCGTATAGAAATGCCTGAGTCTATTGAAATGACAATTAATTTGCATATTTGGTCTTAGGCTGTGATATACTCCCAAGTAAAGGGTTAGTGAGAAATGACAGAAACTTGCGTATTCCTATTCTCCCTCAATTTGATGAATGTCTAGTGTGCGTGGCAGCCGTGACTTCCGAAACCGATGAGTGTTTGATATAGGAATATTCTTTGTAAAGTCCTATGGGACTGAGATGGTCTGGTGGCTTCCAGCAAGGATTCACCTAGACCGCTGCTTGAATGAATTGACCTGGGGGACTCTGCCTCGAAGGTGAATGCAGGCAGCTCTCAGCGCCAACAGGCCACGCTCCAAAAAGTGTCCTCATTTTAAGAGTTACGGACTCAGGAAGTAAAACAGCCCTTGACAGGCCACGTGAGGGGGCCCTCTGGTCAGGCCCGTCAGTCGGGGCAGACCCCAGCTGGAGGCCAGTCTGGCGCTGGGGACAGGGAGGAGGAGTTGGTGCTCAGTCCCTGGGCAACTCCAGTGACTCGGGGATGCCCTTCAGCCTCCAGCTGGGTTGTGTCTCCCATCCTTTCCTTGTCTGTCCCTACCGAGCTCCCGGCCTCATCTTCTCCACAGGCACCTAAAGACAGAGCCGAGCGGAGGCCACCCTGCCCGTGTCTGACTTGAAGCAGTGACAAGACAGTGATGGACCCTAGCGAGCAGGGCGCTTCCACACGGCGGTGACAGACAGAAGCGCTCCCCGGGCCCTGGGACGGGCGGGCGGGCAGGCGGGCAGGTCGGCCTCTGGGGAGGGTCTGATCTGGGCCCTGACTGACGGGGCAGCTCGGCTTCCTCGCCGGGAAGGGGCCTCAGCGGCAGGAATGGCTTGGTGTGCCAGGCCCAGGGAAAGCCAGGCTGGAGCTGAGTGGGCGAGGGGAGCGGGGGATGCCAGGGAGTGTCCCAGGGCCGGGTTCTGAAGCACATGGGGACTTGGGGTCCCTGGGGAGAGAGGGGCCAAGTGCAACACCTGCTCTCACCCCTCACCTTCAGGGTGTGGGCTCTCCCGGCCTCCTGCTGGGCGTCTCGCCAGGCATCCCACCACCCCAGTCTCTGTCCCCTCCACTCGGCTTCCTTCTCCTACCGCCCAGTCCCCTCCCGCACACACGGTGCCTCCATCGGCACCCCCACGGCCTCGGGAACCCTACCGCTATTCCCATGCTGTTACCTCCGCTGGGGCTTCCCTCCTGGGCCAGGGAACCTGGTCTCCTTCTGTGTGAAGGCCCGCCTGATCTCCTCCCTTCCAAAACCCTGAGCCGCACACCCACGGCCTGGGTTCCGGCCACATTCATGGTGTTCCCCAGGCTGGCATTCTCGGGGCTTGAGGGACCTGCCTCCCCACTAAACAGATCTTCCCACAGGAAGGGGTCTTCTTCCTTTATAACTCCATCCCGGCGCCTTCCTCCTCCTTTAACATCTCCACCTGCTCATGGCGCCCCGGGAGTGAGCCTTCTGACCATGTGCAGTCTTTCTCCCAGTGTCCCATCAGGGTGACGGAAGCCTTCACAGGCTCTTCCCAGGGGGGAGACTGAGGACCGTAAGGATGCAGAGGGAAGCAGGCTTCCTACAAATGTGTGGAGGAAGTAGGTCCATTCCCCAAGAAGGTCACTTCTGGGCTGTTCCACACCAGCGACCACGGAACCCCACAGCTTTAGGTCCAGGACTGGGGCGTCTCGGGGGGTAAGTACCCAGAGCTGCAGGCGGTGCCCCAGGCCGCCGGCTGTGGCCATGGAAAGGGTTTTGGCCCACCATCACCCAGCACCAGGGTGAACTACAAGCAAGATGAACTAGAATAGGAGAAGGAAAGAAAAAGTAGAGCACATATATAAAATAATAAGCCCAAGAGTCTCATTAGGTTCAGCAGACATAAAATTACTCTGTCACATGCCTCTCGTGTCTGTGTTGGCCTCTCCACGGACAGGAGACCCCAGATGCCATCTCTGGAGCAGTCCTGCTCTAGATTAGCTCAGAACTAAGCAAGCTAAAACCTCACCCTTTGTACCAATCCACAGAACAAAACCGCCAGGAGAAGGGGAAGGAACAAGAGGGGACCCCGAGGAAAGGGGGGAGGGCCGCAGGGTGGCAGGACTCCGCTGCCCGACCTGTGTGCACACGGGTTCTTCCTCAGACACCAATCAGGCTCCAGGACAGGCGTGCGGTGCAGGGGCCGGCAGACCACGGCCCTGGTGAGTGATGTTTTATTGGAGCAGAGCCCTGGCCTGCCGCTGTCGGGGGGCTGCTTTGGTGCTGTGACAGCAGCTGAGCCATGGTGACGGAGCCCGTGTGACCCACAAAGCCTGAAAGAGTTACTCTCTGGCCCTTTACAGTTTGCCTGTCTTGGCGGGAGGGTCTCTGCCTCTGGAGCAGGCGGGAGAGGGATTTCCAGAAGGGCGGGTCTGCCGAGGTTCTCTGAGCTCCCGGGGGAGAACCGCCTGGGGTGCAGGTGGGCATGCAGGGGCCTCCCTGGGGCCCCGAGCCACGGGCTGATGGGGTCTCCCCAGATCTCACTGAATCCTCGTGCATGTGGTTCCCAAGTGAAAGATGCAGGAATTCCGGCTCAGAAACCACGTTACCAGTACAGACTCACTGACTGAGTCTGGATCAAACCGGTTTCCCTCAAATAGTAGCATAGGCAGCCGGGGCCAGTTCCAGGAGCCCTCTGCATGGTGCGCTGGCTCCCTAGGCTGGAATGGCCCCGAGAGGTCCTGGGTCCCAAGCACACGCTCCGTTGGTGTCCATCTCTAAGGAGGACTGGCGACGCCCAGGAGAGAGAAATAACAGAATCAGAAGGGGCAACCACAGGCCATGGAGGCTGGCCCAGTAGCTGGAGCATTTTGTTTTCCTTAAGCCGTTGGGGGTCCGTGTTCAGAAGGTTGTTTACCACCTGCCAGGTCCTCTCATATATTTAGGGAGGAAGCTCCCTCACAAAAGATGACAGTGGTTTCTGAGATTCGCTCCTTGCCAGACTTCCCTATAGAATTACCTTATTACCTTTACTTCTTTGACTGCAAGAGAGTCTGGAGCTGGCGGAAGCAGAGCTCAAATTCAAGAATGAGAACAGGAAGAGTTAACCTCAGCATAGATCTCGTGACCCCGCTGGGTTTACCTGCGAGGCCTGTTCCGCCAAGGAGACCCAGTTCCCTGGGAATGGCGGCAGCCGCTCGGCTCCCGAAGCCCCGGCAGACGCCCAGCGCTCAGTCGGTGCCCAGCAAGCACGAGCAAGTCCCCAGGCTCTTCTCCCTAGTCCCGTTCCCACCTGCGACTGCAGGGACACTGGGGGTGTCGCTCCCAGGTGGGCACTGCGCATGGGGGCCAGGGCGGCCAGATGAGAGCAGCTCTGGGGGCCACGTGAGCCCCGGGGGCCCTGACCTGAGGCTGCGACACCGGCCCGGAGGTCATCGTCAGAGGGCTCCTCAGAAGGCAGTTTGGTGACATCTCTCTCACTCGCTTCAGCACCTCTTCCATCCAGGTGGTGGGTGGTGAGACCCCACCTGTGGGTGAGGGGGGCCGGCCTCCCAGTTCCTCGCCTGAAGGCCCAGGGCCCTGCGCATTGGGGGCAGCCGGGAGGGAGCCCCTGTGCGCGTTTGCCCAGTCAAGGCCTCCTGTGCCCGGGTAGCCCCATTCACCACCGAGGGCTGGGGCGGCTTAAACCAGGTATTCATTTCTCATGGTTCTGGAGGCTCCAAGTCCAAGGGCAAGGCTCCGGCCGAGCCGGCTCTCTTCTGGCCTGCTGACGGCGGCCTGCTCACTGCACCCTCGCTTCGGGCCCGCAGAGCCCTCTCCTGAGCAGACACAGGCCTACAGATGAGGGCCCCACCCCCACGGACTCATTTAACCGTCCTGTCCGCTCCTCACGGCCTTGGCCCCGGCTGTCACACTGGGACGTAGGGCTCCTCGGTCCACAGCTGTCCATGGGGTTTCTTACAGAAAACATAATGTGTTGATATTCATGATTTTATTTTCACTGTTTGGTTTACTGGGGTCTTTATCACCGTCAGTAAGTTGGGAACACAAGGAAATCTGGCAGTTTGGTGGGTGGCTGCCTTTATTTTACATCCCTCCTCTGCTCCTCAGTGCCTCCGACAGACCGTGTCCCCAAGTGACTGGTCCCCGAGGCCTCCCGGCCGCCAGTAGAGGCCCTGAGGGGAGCTGAGGACACGTCTGAGACGCTCTGAGCAGTCGACCAGAAATGAGCTTATAATCAACGGTAACGAGCATCTAATGACCATAATTAGTCAGGAGGAGCATGGCGCGTAGGGAGACCAGGGCTGGGGGTGGCCGGGGGGTGGGAGTGGGGGTCGGGGGGCGCTGTGCACGCACGTCACATCCACACCAGAGATGTGGTGGTGACCAACGCTCGGGGGAACTTTTTTTTTTAAGCTTTTACTCATACATGTACATTTGCAGAAATATCCAACCTTAAAGGAATACAGTTTGCAGCACGTGATTTTGCTTGTCCTAACAGCACCTCAAGGCATACTCACGCTTAATGCCACGGGGCCCGGAGTATGACGAGCATGTTGTCCTCTTATTCCTGGACACAGGAGCTCTTTCCCTGTTTCGCAGTCACAGACAGTGTGGTAGTGTGCATCCCATAAATACGGCATCTACCGGTGTCACTGTTCTTACAGGACAAATTCTCAGAGCAGGAGTCCGGAGAGCAAAGGATAGGCACTTTCTCAATGTCGTCCAGCATTCAGAGCTCCCCTCCAAAAAAGGCTGCACCTTTGTTTTTCTGGAAAATCAGAACTGGCTGGACATGGTTGCCTGCTCCGCCATTCCCTGCCTCCTTCCCCTCGGGAAACCCCCAGTCTCCCGCCTGTCCCTCTCTCTGTAGCCAGAGACAGTTCTTTCATCGCTGAAGAAGGAAACAAACCGCAAGGCCCCCAAGACCGCCTCCTCACCCTGAGCTCACCCCGTAGCCCTGCAGCAGCCTCTCCCTCCCGGCTTCTCTGGAACTTTCTAGTCAAATGCTATCCCACCACCCCGTAGCTGCTTTGCAGAGGTAGTGGCTTCCCTAATGACTGAGGACTTTCTCTCCCGGTGACTGCTTCTGGTTTTCCTCAGCCTGCCTGGTGCATCTTTCTGTCGCCTCCTTCGCCTGTCCGGCACTCGGGGCACACATCTTCTCGGGTAGAGCTCCAGGTACAAATGGATATGTACAGATTTCCCAAACACACACCACATGTGGATGACACCCCAATACCTATGTGTCTGTCACCCAACCCGTTCAGCTCAGCGCTGACACCCAGTAAGCAGCTGGACATCGGCACTCAGCCAGGTCAGGCACCTAGCTGGCGCCAGCTTTTCGCCCCCCGCATGCACTGCACCGCCCCCAGGAGCCCAGGAGTCATCCTGGCCTGTCCTCTCCCACAACCACATCCAGTGGCCTCAGACCCCCGGGGCCTCTCCAGGGCCTTCCCCGCCCATCCAGCCCTGCCCTTGAGCAGGTCACCCTCAGCCCAGCTGGGACAGCTTTTCAAGTTGCAATGCCAAATTGTCTTGTTCTCTGCTTAAAACCTCTCGGTGGGTTAATTCACCTGTTCTGGCACCTTCTGGGACAGGCTTTTCCTCTCTGACTTCACAGCAGCACCACCTCCCGCCAAGTGCCCCCCATGCGCACAGTGGGTGCACACCAGCCTGGCCGTGCCGCCGGTGGGCCCTCAGGCCCCGCCCATGCTGGGGTGAGCATCTGGATGTTCCCCGCCCCCTTCGGGGCTTGGAGCTTCTCGGGCACCGGCTGTCCTTCCCAACCCTGCCCTGCCCGCCTGCATGCACCCAGCCCGCACCTGTTACCCCATGAGAGGAAGTCCCTTCCCCCTTCAGGGTGCCGTGAAGACCATTCAGACCTGACGCCGGGGCTGGGACCTGCTGCGCTTGTTTTGGCTCAGGTAGCAGCCCTGGCTCGGTCCCGGCTCTCTTACGCACTGCTGAGCGTCCGTGGCATCCAGGAGGAGGGTCCCCCCAACGCTCAGCTTCTGAGGCTGGATAACATGCTGCTTGGCCGGGGTGTATCCAAACTGGAGAAGCGAGGAAGAGGAGGACCTGGGGCAGCCAGCACAGCGACACCAGGTGGCTGTCCAAATGACAGTAGCCTTGAGCACTCCAACTACAGGGCCAAGCTGTCCCAGATCCAACAGCTTTACTGCTCTGAGCTAGAGAAATATGAACAGGTGATCTTTCTGCCGGGAAGAGTCTCTATCGTGGGAATGTGCATTTGTCAAAGCAAAACACAGAACACCAGCGGCCTTTCTGCTATGGCGCAGGCCAGGGAGTACACGCACTGGGTCCCAAGGCAAAGGTGGCTGGTTGTCCTGGAAGCCCTTTGCATTCATTGCTCAGTAGCCAGCCTGTGTGGGAGCCGCAGGGGCCGGCAGGGGCAGGCCCCGCGTGCAGCCCCAAGCCAGCCGGCAGGGCAGTCCCAGGCGGGCTTGTGTGTCCCTTCCCCAGACCTGCCGTGAGTTCACCACTCGCATCATCAGCCTTCTCCAGGAGCAGAGCAGGGCGCGGCCCGTGCCCCCCAAGGAGAGGGAACATACCGTGGGCGTCATCTGGGACAAGTCCAGCCCCTTCCAGGCGCAGCTGAAACAGAGCATCTGCGAGGCTGTGATGACCTGCGCCCACAGTTCTGGCTCGGGGTCAGGCCCTGGTGTGTCTTGGGTGGGGGGCCCTCCGGCCACGGGTGTGGCCCTCACACAGCCTCCTGGAGGGCAACACAAGTGCGGACCACCTCCACTGCCAGGTGGGGGTGAGGGGCCTGTGCTCTGGTGCTCCAGTCCCAGCACGTGAACACTGGCCGAGGCTGTCTGTCTTTGCAGGCATAAGTGGCAGAATTTTAGCAAGCAGGCCATCGAAGTGCTGAATGAGTATTTTTATTCCCATCTGAGCAACCCCTACCCCAGTGAAGAGGCCGAAGTAGAGCTGGCCAGGAAGAGTGGCATCACGGTGTCCCAGGTGACAGGCCGCTTCTGCCACATCCCCCTGGACCTGGCTGGGGTGGGGTTCAGTCCGGTGAGGACACCAGGGAAGTTCATTAAATGTGTGCAGCGTGAGGCCTCGAGGCCGTGGCGTGGGGTATATAGAGCATGGTGCTCAGTGATTGTAGTCATTACTGTTTAATGTCATTCTTGTCTCAGAGGGATGTGTGTGTGGCATAAGAGAGGCGAAGTTGGGGGTAGGGGATAAATTTAGGAAAACAACAAAATTAGGACTTAGAAGGGTCAACCACCCGGTGCTGCAGTCCCGGTTCAGCTATCACAGAGGAGCTCAGGGGCCCGCACGCCTGCAGAGAGAGCGGCACGGCGGTGCAGGCTGGAGGCAGCACCTGGGCGGCCTCGCGAGACCCTGGTCATCTGGGTCCCCCGTGTTCTCAGCGAACTGGGGAGGGGGGCAGGGGAGCCAGGGCGGGAGCCAGTCTCAGGTCCTGAAGTGGGGGACGGTAGGCACAGGCAGCCCACAAGAGCGCGGTGCGGCCAGGCCACGCCCCGGGGCCTCCCGAGCGTGCGGAGTGCAGCCTGGGTGCCCGCCCCGGCCTCTGGCTCCCCCACCGGTCAGGCTGCCTCCAGAGCCTGTGTCCCAGTCCAGACCTGGCAGGAGTCCTGGTCACGTCTGACCGCTATCCCCGGAGCCGTGTGGTGTCCTCAGCACCAGCACCAGAGCTGAAGTTAGGGGCCCCGCCTCCGGAGCGTCAGACCCAAAGCAGTGGGAAGTGTGGCAGCTCATCTGCCGCCATGAGCGGCTGTGTGGAGAGCGGCAGGCCCATTGCAGGGCCCCGCGTCCCTGAAAGCAGACGGGTCCTGGGTGCAGGCTGCATCTGAGGTCCGCACCCTCTGGTCTGTCGCAGACAAAAGTTTGGAAAGCTCAGGCCACATTCCAGCGACTCCCGCTCTGTGCCTGGGCCCTGAGACCGCCACCCACCAGCAGCAGAATTCTGTGCTGGGAGCCCCTCCACACGCTGGGGGTCCTCCAGATACTGAAATGACAGACAGTTGAGAGGGGGTTCCAAATTTGGGGTGCAGATGTGCAGGCTGTGAGGTTCACCTAAGGGGAAGTTACAGGGTTGGGGGAGACCCATTAGGACATGGGGTGTCACAGATGAGGCCACAGACGTTCTCAGGACAGAGGCCGCTCCAGCTGGCTTGGCCGTAAAGGCCAGAGGGGAGGGTGTCCGAGAGCCAGAGCCGCACCCACATCTGCTCATGGCGCCTCTCCCGGGTGCCCCCCGTGGGGAGGACAGACGGCCCACCTGCCAGGGAACACGGCCAGCCTCCCTCCCCCACCCGCTGGGGAAGTTGGCCCTGTGGCTCTAAAGTGCCAGTTGAAGTCAACATGGAAAATTGCTTGCTGCCATCCTTCTACAAGCTTAGTTTCCCAAAGATGTCCGGCACATTCCTTATAGGTAAGTAGGAACCAGTGTTTACCTGGCTGGGTTAAGAGAAGGCCGTCCTCACACCTGGGCCGGAGGGAAGAGACCCGGTGGGAGGAGCACGCACACGGGCTCTCCCTCCACGGCGACACCGAGAGGGTATCGGGCAGGAAGAAAACATTTCGAAGGAGAGAAGGTCTTCCAATCTGTTTGTTTCCGCTACTAAACTACACGTTTCTCACGGCAGGGACAGCGCCTCACTGCAGGATACCAAGGTGTCCCTGTGTGCACGTCCCTACTTGTAGGAAGCTGCTGGCCTGGGGACATTTTCATTGTCACCATTCTTGGGGACGGGCGCCACTGGTACCTGGTGGGTGGAGGCCAGGAATGCTGCCCAACACCCCCCAGGCCCAGGCCGGCCCCACCCAGGAGAACGACCCGCGGTTTGGAGTCCCTGGGGTTGGACTTGCCCTGGGCTGGCTCCTGCCCCTGCCCCGCGCCCGCTGTAGGAGGGGCATGAGGATGCCCAGCTGCTCTGAGAACCCAGCAGGCGCAGGCGAAGAGGCACTTAGCTCAGCGCTCGGCTCCTTTCCACTGTTCTCTCCTTAGACTGAATTCCCGGAAACAGGGTTACAGTGCCACAGCAGAGCGGAGCTCAGTCTGCCGCGTGCCTCCGCGGTGTGCAGCTCCTTGTCTGTCCGTGTAATTCTGGTTCTCCTTCCAGCTCCTTCCTGTCCCAGGTCCCAGCAGCGTCTGATCTGCAGCCTCTCAGCCGCCCTCTCCTGTAAGACACGCCACCTCTGGGGTGTCCTCCACCCACTGGGACATTTCCCTGGACCCACGCTTCAGTCAGGGCCACCTGCTCGGTCCAGCCTCTCACCCGGCCCAGGACTGCAACCGCCACTCAGGGTCAGGCCTCCGGGCAGCGGGTGCATAGGCACCTCGGAGGAAGCCTGCCGTGCGTTCGCCTCCTCTCAGCCCTGGGTCAGCTCTTCCAGCAACTTCTCCGTGTCCACAGGTCTCCACCTGGCTCGGCAACAAAAGGATCCGGTATGAAAAGAACACAGGGAAGTGTCACGAGGAGGCTGCCGTGGACACACCTAGACCCACAGTGGACACGATTGACGTCAGGGGCCCAGGGAGCCCGGCCGGCGCTGCCCATTGATGCCCAGCTCCAGTGAGTGAGACCGCCGGGCCGGGGGCCATCGTTCAGGTGTGGCCAGGCCCTGTGAGCTGCCTCTGGGGAAGGCGGAAGAGGATGGGACAGCCTGGGGCTGCAGGAGGGGCAGGGCCCGAGGGGACCTCATGCTGTGGAGCCCAACGGTGGGAGCCGCATTTGCTGCCTCTTCCTGGTGGACGGGCCGGGAGATCTCACCCGAGGACCCAGGGACTTCGGCCTGGAACACTGGGCCCGTCCCCTCCCTTCCAGGTCCCGCCAGGCCCTTCCCGCTGACCAGCACGGGGGCGCACTTGTCACCTTGCAGACGCGGGCCCCTCTCCGGGCCGCCCCTGGGAGGGGCAGCCTTTGGTCCCGGGTGAGTCTCGGGGCTCACCCCCAGACTCAGTGTTGGGGCAGACATGGAGCCCAGGTGGGTGGCAGGTCCTCGGAACAAACCGTCTTGTCAGCTTCCCCAAGGCTCCCGCAGGGGGGCTGGCAACGTGTAGGGGCCCGTCAGGCACCCGCCCAGCACCGGGACGACCGCAGCCAGCTGAGCTGCCAGGCACGGTGGGGCCCACTCCCCAGAGACCTGTGCCCTCCACCCCCAGCCCCAGCCGCCGAGCTGTGGGCCCAGGCAAGGGCTCCGGCCGTGGGGAAGACACCCTCCCTCCCAGGGGCATCTCACACCCCAAGGGGCAGCCCCACCCGTCTCGGACCCTCCACTGTGTCCACACTGCAACTTTGCCAGCGCTGCCACCCCCGGGCCACCCCCAGGCCCCTGGTGCCCAGCCAGGCCAGAGGGAAGATGCATTTTGGTGACTGAGAAGGAAAGCTGGGCCCCTGGGAACATGCCCTCCAGAGCTTCCTCAGGGCGTTCGGCAGCATGCCAGGCCAGCCAGGACGGGGACGCATCCCGCTCGCCATCCCTGGTGCTGACAGTGGGGCCAACCCACAGGCCTATCGCCCTCTGGAGGTCGCCCAGGCACGGCTGCGGGCATTAGGCAGGGCCTTACACTGCCCACCTGCTTCCTTCACCCGAGCCCTGCCGTGCCAGGCGACCCTCCGCCAGTGTGCCCCCAACTCCTGGTGGGCGCGTGGACGGATGCCCCTGGTGCCTTTGACAGGGCCCGGGCAGGGCGACGCCTGTCCCAACACCATGGCAACCCCGCAGCCCAAGAGCACCTGGGCGGGGCTGGGACTCGGGCACCCCCAGCTGCCAGGCCTCGTCACGCTCTGTGCCTGCCCCCCTGCGCCAGGCAGAGGGGAGTGTGACGGTGAACGGGCGAGGTCCCCCGTGGGCCTGGCGGGTGCCCTCAGTCTCCATGGTGAGCGGGAAGTCCAGGGCCACACGTGCCCCTGGGGCTGGGGCACTCCGCCTGGGAGCCATCGCCTCGGCCCTGGGCACCCAGAGACATCTCAGCTGCCGTTAGCTCCTGGTCCCACACCGGGCGCCAGCCTGTCACCTCCCCACCACCCATGTCCCCCAGGCACACAGGCCTACGGGTGTCCATCAAGGGCAGAGTGTGTCCCCCGAAGCCAGGGCTCGTCCCAGCTGCTCTCGGACACATCGCATCACGGCCCAAGGCGGCCGGCACAGGAGGTGTCGGCCTGTCCGTTTGTGCCCCCCACCCTGGCCTCTGAGGTGCACCCTGGGGAAGCTCCTGGGGAGGAAATAGCTGCGGAGAGCGGAGAGGGGGCCTGGAGGGGTCGAGTTGGGTAGAGGGCGCGGGCAGGAGGGCTTAGCCTGGAGAGGAAGGCGCTAGAGAGCAAGGTACAGGAGCTCAAGGGTCTCTGGCCACCTGGGAAGGGGCTGAGCCCTCGGGGTCCCACGGAGGTGGGGGGGCACCTGTGAGCACTGGGCTCAGAGCCGCCCGGGACCGCTTGCTGGGGAGGGCAGTGGCCTGCCGCCCCAGACAGGATGTGCCCCAGAGCAGGCCACCCCAGGAGAGCATTGCCAGTGGTGTTTCCCTTACAGCGCGGTGGGGATGTGCTGTGGACACTGCCCTCCCGGCCACCCGGCCACCCAGCCAGGCCAGCGTCCAGACAGGTGCCTGCCTCCACCGGGGACGTTTCAGGGCCCCTGGTCAGCTCCAGCCTGACTGGGTCCCCCTCACCCTCAGAGCATGTGGACACCCCATAGACCACGTCCGTCCCTCCCCAGGGCCCTGTGGGGTGGCCAGTGGAGGCCAGCGTCCTGCCAGGGAAGCACGCCCACATCATGGGTCAGGCACAAGGCCAAGACTGGCCTCTCTGTCCCTCCCACCTCCTGGCTCATCTTCGTGGCCCTCAGGCCACCCCTCGGACGCTCTGTCTCTGTCTTTTCAGGCCACGGGCAGCCGACAAGGGGCCACCCTCCCGATGTCGACCACATCACCTGCTGGAGACCTGGGGAGTGTCAAGTCACATGCATCAAATTGTTTCTGTGACAAGCAGAAAAGAGGACCGGGTGACCTGTGTGGCTCGCCGGCACCCATGGTTTCATTCGTGAGCAGCTGGTTACGTCAGAGCACCCCGCAGATGCGGGCACCGCCCTTCACCCACAGTGAGGGGATTTGAAATGAGCTGAGAGGCTGCTCCTTCTCCCAGTCTGGTCTGTTTTTTTAATAACTTTATGAATTGTTTCTTCTAGGACTGGTCACAAATTCTCCCATTCCATTTTTGACTTACTTTAATTTGGATGTTGTTCGCGGCCAGCTTTGTTTCTGGCGACGGCTGGGGCTGGGATCCCGCCTGCCCCCGTCACCCCGGTGCCCCCTCCCCGAGCGCTGCCCTCCCCACACTCTTCTCTTGCACCATTTCATGCCGTTTTAACTTAAGTCTGCCATGAGCTCTTACAGAGACTGGTTTGACACTTTTCTGCTGTGAATACAAGTTGTACCATTTTCAGTGAAATGTCACGGAAGACGAATGGCCCCCAGTCCTGTCCCGAGTCTGCACGTGAAGTCCTGCTGGCCCGTTCCTGGGTGTCCCCTGTCCCTTCACATAGTTCCTCCTCTGCGTCAGCCTTCAGGTGGTGCCTCCCTGCCTCCTGCTCTCTCGCTGGAAATGGAGATGGGGCAGCTCGGGGCCCGAGCAGGCGTCAGTCAGTGTCACTGCAGCCCTCACCCTGCCTGCCGGCTGCCACCGTGACCAGCTGAGCTGAGGGTCTGTCCCTTCACACATGCAGACATGAAAACCCCTGCGCGCCTCCACCCCAGCTCACCCCCAGATCGGGTCCTCCCTGTTCCTGGCCTCAGGGCCCCCCGAGGTCCTTTGTCCTGCACCCCCATAGCCGCCCCAGCAGCGCTGACACGCGTTGGGACACGTGAGGGTTGCAGATGAGGAAACAAGGGGCAGGAGTGAGGGGCCTCCAGGCCACACCACATGGCAAAGCTCACCGGGGTCCCAACCTGCGCCCCAAAGGGCTGGTATCAGAGGGCCTGCCCCTGCCGCTGGTCCCCGGACGCCTGCCCAGTGCCCAGCCCCTCCGGCTCCTGTCCACCCCGACCCTCTGGGCGGCGGCCGGCCATGCCTGCCTGGTCTGTGACTTTACTGTGCTCTCCACACCCCCATTTCTGGTGCTTTTAAGAGTCAAGAAATGGATCTCAAAGGAAAGCAGTATAAAAGGGAATTTGAACACACCTCTGCCTGCCTCTCCTGGCCACTGCAGCCCCTCCTCCACAGGCGAGCCTGCTAGCCGGTCCTCGGGGTGTCCAAGGAGAGGAGCTGGTGTGTGGCTGTGCGCGTCCCAGCCACGTCCCCACTTCACGCACCCTGCTTTTCCCCATACAATGCGCCTCGGAGCGGCTGCACCTATGCGACTGGCAAGGACTTTCCTCCAGTGAACGGGGTGCCGTGGCGGGAGCCCCGTGGCACCTGTGCTGGATATTGACGCGGCTCCGCCTCCCCGTGCCCGCAGCTCCCCCGCCCCCCAGCGTGGCGGCCCCGTAGGGCTGCTCTGCGAGCCCGGCCAGCTCTTCACACCACCACCCAAGGGGTCACCCTTTTCCTACCCTCCCCACCTTGCAGACCTTCAGGGCAGGGGGCGGACCGCCGCCAGGGACCTCCGGTGCCCCTGTGCTGCCGCCACGGAGCCCTCCCTGCCAGCAGGAGCTGTCAGAGGGCTGGGCAGTCCCAGAACCACAGCCTGGGGGTCTCAGCCAGGCCAAGCCCTCGTGGGGCCGAGGCGTGACGCACAGGAGGGCCATCTCGGCTCGGGAGACAGGCGGGTGTGGCCCTTCACCCGCCCCCGGCCGTGGCCAGGTCTGTCAGGTGCCCACCAGCACCAGCCCTGCACCAGCCGCTGTGGGCTTTCCCCCCACGGCTTGGTTTGGGTTCTTGGCAGCTGACACCCCCACTCCTCGGCCAGGTCGCCTGTGCCTGGCTGCCTGCGGCCCGGGATTCACCGACAAATGAGGGCCACGCGCTCGTGGAGTTACCCTCCAGAGAGAAAATAGAATATGCACGGCCAGAAGTCTGGGGGATGGGTTCACGGCTGGCCTCCCAGAGAAGGCCTTTTTTCCCCAATTGTGGTAAAATATATTTATATATAACATAAAATTTACCATTTTAGCCATTTGTAAGCGCACGATTCAGTGACGTTAGTTACACGCACAAAGTCGTGCCACCACTGCCCCGTCTAGTTCCAGAACATCCCATCACCCTGAAGGAGACCCCGCCCGCGGGCTGCCCCTCCCCCGCCCCTCCCCCAGCCCCCCGCAGCCGCGGGCCTGCCTCTGTCTCTGCGGATGTGCCTGTGCCGCATGCTTCCTATTCATGGAATCATAGAGCGTGTCAGTGCTTCCTTTCCTTTTATGGCCAAGTAACACCCCGCAGGGGAAGGCACCTCTGAGACGAGGCCTCAGGGAGGTGGACCAGGGAGCGTGCAGCCACGCAGGGGGGCAGGCCAGGCTCTGGCCCTGGTGCCGCACAGGCGCGGGGGGGGGCGCGGAACCAGCCCTTGGAGCCGGGTGCTGGGAGCCACGGACACCGTGGGGACTCGGGTCCTCACGGGCCACCCAGCTGCTGCGGCTGCAGGGCGGGTGCAGGATGACTGCTGGGGCGCCGGGTGGTGGGTGGCCAAGTGCAGGCAGGGTTGAGCAGGGTGGGAAAGCACAGGTGAAGTGGCCCTGCAGGCGGGCTGGGGAGTGGGCGTGGGGGTGGCCCAAGCCCCAGGGAAACAGGCACCGTGGAGGGAGACCCCGCAGCTGTGGACCGCCAGACTTAGGCGCCCATCCTGCCGCGGGATGTGTTCGGGAGAAGGGTCAGCTCTGGAGAGAGAAATTAGGAAATCCACAGGGGCCAAAGTAGGGGCTAAACACCAAGGGAGGATGTCGTGGAAGCCGGAAGGACCAGCCGCAGGAGCAGGAAGTGAACCGCCCCTGCCCGGAGAAGTGACCGCCAGGCCCGGCAGCGAGAGAGCGGCGGAGCGGCGGAGCCACCGACTGGCATGAGAGGTCAGAGACTCGCAGTCAGCTCGGGAGGAGATTCCCAGCAAAGATGCCACCAGGGCCTCTGGGTGTGGGAGGGAAACTGGGGCAACCAGCAGAGAGCGCTGCCAGCCAGGTCCTGAGGGAGGGAGAGACAGGGAAGCGCCTGGACAGGTGGTCTAGGCGCTGGAGGGGAGGTGGAGGGCGGGAGCGTGCGTGACAACGGCCCTGGACGGGGTGGGGGATCCCCTGCTCCTGCGCGCCCTCTTGCGGCCATGATGTGACGGGGGGGCCCAGGTTCTCTAGGCAGCCAGCCTCCAGCTGGGTGGGGCTCTTGGCTGCTGGGGGGCCGAGGGTTTAATTTAAGGAAACTCCGTGGGTCAAATTCTGCACATAAAGCACAAGTTCATTAAATGTTTATATCAAATCTTTCAAAAATGCCTAAAATGTGGCCGCAGCACAGTAATCGAGCACTAAATATTACAGGAGCTCACAGGAGTCACTGCGCTGGCCTTGCCGGTAGAGTGGGCACTGATGGCGCCTCCATGCGACAGTGGGGACGCTGAGGCTCAGAGGCTTTGTGACCTGGGCCCCAGGCTCCCAGGCAGGAGAGACCAGCAGAGCCAGGGCCACGAGCCTGCTCCAGGTGCAGCTGCTCAAAAGGGCAATTTCCTGGAATCTATTACTATTCAAAATACGCCTTCACCCCCCTCAATTTCCCTTGTGAAAATAGGAGTGTGCAAAAATATGTGGGTGAGAAATGCAAAATGCTGCAGTTCTTGCCACACTTTTTTGTAATTGCTAAACACTGAAGACAATGTCTGTCCACTGGGGACAGTTAAAATCAATTGTCATCCAGATGCCGTGGAATACCGTACAACTGTTCAAAAGGCTTAAGCAGCTTTTCTCCATGATGCATTTGTGTTTTACAAAATAGGGAGGGTGACAACTTGCATACATTTTTGAAAGCGGGGTGGGGGGGGGACTTTAATCTAGGTATCTCTGGAAGGAGACGCAGGTCACAGCCATGGCTCTGGAGAGGGAACCAGGGTCTGGGGGTTGGTTGGAGAGGGGGGTCTCTCGCTTCTTTCTATATCCTTGAGCAGTCTGTATTTTAAAATTCACCAAAAGGCTGGTGCAGGGATGGGAGTGGGAGCCCTTGGAACGCTGCCCACTCCCTTCAACCAGTCCTCCCCATTTATGCCCCCCAACATGGGCCTAGAGGTGTATGGTCAGGGGGTTTCACTGGAGAGGGGCCACATTGGGAGTGGGGAATGGAGGCCGCTGTGCAGGGAGGAGACGGGGGTGGGGGTGGGGTGGGGGAGAGGGGAGAGGTCTAGTCACCGTGTCCTGCCACTGCCACCAGGTCACTCTGGCCTACAGACCCTGCTGAGAGCACAGAACTGGAGGCCTGGAGACTCCAGGGAAGTTGAGACCCCAAGCTTGCAGGCTGTGCTGTCCAAGGGCTGCTCCACGCAAAGGAAATGAGACCTCTGTCGGTTACTATTACTATTATTGGTCAGTGTGCCTCTGGCCAGGAGTCTGCCTGTCTCTGTGACGTGGGAATACAAGTAGCTCCTGCTCCATAGCGCTCTGCAGGAATCATGTGAGCACACGGGTCCAAAGCGCTCAGGGCAGTGGCCACGCAGAGAGAGCTCTGAGAGGGTCTGTAGTCAGCTTGTCTACATTCTGCCGGAGGGGACATAGCGACAGGAAGACAGAGGGCTGTGCTCTGACCAGGGTGGACCTGGCTGTCAGGTGGGCCGGCCGCCTCTCGCCGCCAGGGGGCGATCTTACAACGTGAATCGGATCCAGACCCGCTTACCTACAGGCGCCAGTTTCCCCTCTCTGGGAATCTAATCTCCTTCCTCCCGCGCGTCCAGGACCCACAAGGTCCGTCTTTGGCGCACGTCGCCCACTTCACCGGCACATTCCGACCCCAGGGCCTTTGCACCGCCCCGGCTGTTCCTCTGCTTGAGCGTCCTCTCTCCCTTCTTTGCGGGGTTAAACTGCTTCCGTCCTCCCCAGACCTTTCACCTCTGCTCCCAGCCCACTTCCCCACAGCCCCTCTTCCCTGCTCTGAATCCTCCGAGTCCCTGGGTCCCTACTGCCCCCTCTCAGACTGGCCAGCGCCCTGGGACGTCAGCCAGGGACTAGGGGCCGCCGGGGGCTGGGGGCAGTGTCGTTCGTTTCTCCTGCCTGGCACCTCGTTCTCTCCTGGGGCGCAGATGGGGCAATCCTGGAGGCTGCGGGGCCCCCAGTGGCGCTGCCCATCTCTGTGCCTCAAACTGCCTGGCCACGGGGGGGCTTCCAGACCGGACAGGACAGAAGCGAATCGTGGGGAGACTTGAGTGGTGAGGAGAGCTGTGGTCTGGAGGCGGTCTCCGACCTCAGTTCCCCACGTTGGTCGTGCGTCGGTTTCCCGCAGGTCCTGGTTTTATTTTGTGATCTCTTCTGGCCCCTGGAGACGCCTGGTCTTGGTCCACCGGAACGCCGCCCCTCACCTGACCCACCCCCTCTCTAGGACCTAGCGTGTCGGTACCATTCAAACCCTGACGCCGGCTGCCCTCTCCGTCTGGCCACCGCCCCGGTCTGGTCCCGCCCCAGTCCTGGCTCCACCCCTTATTAGGGCTTTGGCCCCGCCCTAGATCCTGGCCTCGCCCCTTCTACCCTGCAGCTCTTGCGGCTCCCAGTGGCCATGAGCCTTCTCTGCCTCCTGGGAAGCCGTCAGGGCCACCGGAAACTGGGGTTCTGGCCCTGGGGGCACTCTGCTGTCCCTGAGCCTTAGACCCTCTCCCCAGGCCCTGGGGTCAAAGGGGCTCGGGTCCAAACCCCTTTCAGGTTCCCCTCCAACCCTCTCTGCACCTCAGTCTCCCACGTAGAAGAAGGGCCACCACACCACACTCCCAGGGCCACCAGTAAGGGCGCAATCCTCGAAATTCGAGTTCTGGCGTTCCCCCACATTGGAATTTGGGGGCTCTCCATGCTCAAACCCTGAGAGAAGTTTCCAGATCCCCTTGGGCCTGTGCATGGGAAGATTTAGAGGGCTTCCCAAGTCCAAAGGGCAGAGGTATGTCCAGACCCAAGTTAGGGGGCTGTGGCAGCTTCAAGGTCCCCCTACACGCAGTTCCAAGGTCCTCCATGAGCTGGGCATCAAGTCACAAGGTGGAAATGCCAAGGGCCTCTTCAGCAGTGCCTGGCAAGACTACACACCTAGTAAAAATGTCTCTTCCCCTAAGACTCCGGGAGACAATTCAAGGTCTGCCCCACCAGAGCCCCAGAGGAAGTCTGAAGGCTTTCAGACCCTGGAGGGGAAACTGAGGCCCTGGGTTAGGTGTTCAGGGAGTTTTAAGCTCCCTTATCCAACACCACTGCAAAGCCCTGGGGTCTGCCCAGGACACCCCAGCTCAAACCCCTGCCTCTCTCCTGACTGTTACTGGGGGTGACCCCTGCGGTCTGAGCACCTGCCGCAATGCCACCTACCTCCGCGCAGACCTGGAGAAGCAGAGGCTTTAGGCTGTCCTCAAGTGGGGAAACAGGCAGTGAGGTGCGGGCAGGGCCTGGGTTTCACCCAAGGGGCTGGGTCGTGTACTCAGGGGTCTCTGTAATGACCTTTCAAGGGACCTTGGGAGCCTCGGGGGCTGTGAGCAGGGGAGTGATGGGGCTCCAGGGAAGCAGAGGCACCGGCCCACAGGTGTGGCCCAGACTGCACCTCCCTCTTTGGCCTCCATGGGCCATCCCAGCCCCAAAGATGAGGTCACCCAGGACCCCCATCTTCAGAACAGCAGGGAACAAGCACCTACTTCCAGAATCTGCCCTGTGGTCCCAAGACGCCAAGTGAACCCTCTGAGCCTCGGTTTCCCTACCTGTGAAGTGGAGCGATAACAGCAAAGGCCTCACCCAGAGGGGTCAGTGAAGAGAGGTGACTAAAGTACTTCAGCATCCTGTAGGTGCCCATGGGGTTCAGGACAGGCGGACAGACGGTGCTGAAACATGGCCACGGGGCAAGGAGCATATTTTGGGGAAAGACACTTGGTTGGAACACACCGAACCCATGGGCAACTGGACCAGGGGCCTAGCCAAGAGGCCTGGTTGTTTAGGACATACTAGGAGGCCGGGCACAGCCTGACGGCATAAGACCAAGGTGGCACTGCCCAGAGGCTGGATTCCCCAGTCAGACTACAGGTTCCAATGAGCTACAGAACGGACATTCCTCAGCTCCGAGCGCTGGGCAGGCAACTCCTGCCTGGTGAAATGTAAGCTGGGCCTGGCCCCATGGACTGCGTTTTTCCAGTGGCTTCTTCAGCCACGGTCTGACCACAACCTAGATTCCTTTGGGCTGGCCATTTCCAAGTGTTTGTGTTGAGCTGGGCCACATGGCAGGTGGAAGCCAGGGCCAGGGCTTCTGGCCTCCCAGAAAGCGAAAGAACACCCCCAGGCCCCCACTTGGACATCTCTCTGCCAAGAAGCCCCCATGAAAGCTCCTCGGCAGCCGAATGACAAGGATGGGGGATGATCTCGCGGAAGAAGCCCAGGGAGCTTGCGTGTCCCATGAGGAGGGGCCTCCCCCTGGGCACGTCCGAGGAGCAAAGCTGACGTACTTTAGCCTCACCATTCTGTCTTTCAAACTTTAGGGTCGGCTTGGGACCAGGTCAACAGGCAAGCCACAGTGGCGGGTCGGAGGCCAGAGTGTGTGTGAACAGCCCTGCTTCCCTGAAGAACCCTGACTGAGCAAGGGACTTCTCTGGCTCAGCCTTGTTTTCTGTAAAATCTGCTATAAAATGGGGATAATAATGGAACCTGCCTTCAAACATTATTGACAAGATCCAAGCCAGTGCAGAGCAGTTGCTTCACACACCTGAGATCTCTTCTATTCCCTCCTGGTGGGGTCTGGCTCTGCCTCACTCATCCAGCTGAAAACTCCCTGAGGGCAAAGGCTGGGTCTTGGAGAGGAGGTAGTGAACTGGGGTTCAACTGACTATGTCCTTCCCTTGCTCAGAACCTTCACAGACAAAAGGTAAGCTCTAAAACCAGCATTCAAGACCTTTGAACATCTGATCTTGGTTCGGCAAACTCCTATTCACCCTTCAAAGCCCATATCAAATGCCCTTTCCCCTGGGTTCTCCTCTGGGTTTTCCCAGGCCTGGCTCTTCTGCTGGCCCAGCCCTGACAGGCTGGGATATCTGAACCTGGCTCTGCCTTGACCTTTACAATGGGGCTCGGGGAGGCCCAGTCCAGGGGCTGAGTCTGTGCATGACCAAGCTTATCTGGGCCACAGGTCTGCATGTGTGTCACATGGGGGCACATGCATGCACATCTGTGTGTGTGTGTCCCTCTGTGCCAGGCCCCAGGATGGGCAACGCTGCCCAGACTGCCTGAGACTGTGGTGTCTTTACAAGGCAGAGTGAGAGGGGTGAGCAGGGGCCTTTTATGAGGGCACCTGGCTCTGCTGGGAGCTCATTGCCCCACCGACCTTCAGCTGGGAAGAACTGGGGATGCGAGCAGCCGGCCTCAGCCTCCACCCCGCTGGTGCCATGCCCTGAACTCCACCAACAAAGCTCAAGCTCCAGCTGGGGCGGGGGGGGAGCCGGGGGCTTGGGGAGAGGCTGAGTCCTGAGTGGGAACACCTCCATGCCTTGATGCACGCCCCGCCCGGCAGCCTTCCAGAACATACCTGAGGTTTGGCAGCAACTAGCCCGCTGGCCCCCAGGGCTGAGTCAGCAGGAGGGATTAGGAACTTCCCAGGGAAAGCAACCCAGACCTCGAGGCCCCCCAGCCCTCTGCCCATACCGTCCCAGGGCCCCGAAGAGAGTGGGAAGCACCTTGTGCCCCCAGCCGTGGCCCCTCCTGCTTGGAGGAACTAAACTGCGGGGAGTTGGAATGAGCCCTGGGGCCTGGGGGGCCAGAGCATCCCCAGGTGCTGCAGGGGGACTGTGGGCATGTCGGTGTTCTTGGCCTGGGTGTTAGGTGTGCGCTGCCTCCTGGAGGCTGACAGGTGCGGCGGCATCCAGGGCACCCGGTGTGTCTGGCGCGTCCAGCCACATGCACCTTGTGGGGATGAGTGCGTGCGGGGCTGCAGTTGACAGTGAATGAGTACCAAGACTGTGGCCCCAGTGATGTGGGACGGAGTGTCTGGGGAGGACGGGGACGGCGTGTGATGAGGACAGGGCGACCTCGGGACTGCCACATGCACTCGGCTGCCTCATGGCTGTGTCCCTGGGCAGGCCAGTGTTTATTTCCCGGCACCCACCCCAAAATGTCAGTGTCTGATGCTCCCCTCATCCCTGGAGCCTCCTCCTTTCCGCCTGCCCAGACCCCCACCCCAGGCCCTGGGGTCTGGCCTAAGCTCTTGCCCCAGGCAGGGTCAGGCACAGGGACAGCAGCATTCACCTGGACTGCTCTTTCTCCGCTGGCCCCCTGCCTCTGTTTCCACCATGAAAACCCAAGCATTCCCCCCCACTCAGCTGAAGCCAGGTCTCCCCGCCAGGCTGGCTCCAATCTTTGGGGTCTGAGACTGGGCCCTACACAACTCCGAGGGCTGATGAGAGAGACAGACGGGGCTGGGGAAGTGGTGGGTGGCCGCGCCAGGCCCACGAGGCCCCGACGGAGGAGGCAGCACTGCTCAGCCAGGACGGGAGGCAGCGGGGAGGGGGCACCGGGCTGCAGCGTTTGGACTCTGCAAGGGCTGCCCCAGGGGAGGGGGCTGACCCCAGTTGCATAAAAGAAGCAATTTGCCACAAGCTGAGTAGAGCAGCAGCTCTAAGGGAGTTTTCTTATGAGAAATTGTGGGGTGCTCTCCTGTTCCAGCACCTTCTATGGCTCCCCATCACCCGCCAGGTTCTCTGCTCAGCGTTCGGGGCCCTGTTCACCTCCCGGGCATGTCTCCCTTTCTGCCTGTGCCCTCCAGGCCCACCTAACTGTCCTCAGCCTTCACATACACATTTCCAACTGCCTAGAATGCTCTTCCTGCCTCGCCTATCTGCCAATCTACACATCCCTGAAGACCCAGCACATCCCCTTCCCTGGGAAACACTGCCCTTCCCCCAGCCTACAGTGTCCTTATTTGCTGTATGACCCCAGGCAAGTCCCCGAGCCTGGGAAAAGAAATGAGGGTTGTGTGTGTGAAAATGACCTTCCCTAAAAACCAGTTTTGAGCCCAGAGACAATCCATAAACATTAAAAGTGAGTTCAGCCTTAGGGGGAGCAGGGAGAGCTTGCATACAGTCCGTGTTCAATATATGCACATTTTTATCTTCCTCCTCCTGAATCCTGTGGTTTTGAACCTCTCTTGTTTTAAGCGTTGTTCCAAGATTTTTCTCCCACTCACTGTGCTAGGAATTTTAAAAACCCCTGGTTCTAAAATTATAACTCTAAAATGCCATGGGCAGACCAAGGGCCTCCTTGCGCCCTGAGCTGACCCCAGGAGAGCTGGAGCTGGAGGGTCCCTGTACCCCCACCCGCCCCAGGCCGGGGGGTGTGGTCTGGCAGCCTCAGCCTGCGGGAAGAGCAATGGGTTTACCAGGTGGCAGGTGGCCAATGTTCCAGGAGTCGGGGACGGGGGTGCTCCCGGCTGGGCGGCCAGAATGGCCTCACCAGGCAGTGTGAGGAGACGCAGGGCTGTCAGCTCAGGGCGATGGCTCCTTTCTCTGGGGCCCTCAGTTTCTTCATCTGCAAATTGCGGCCAAGCGCTGCCCTCTTGAAGAGAGCTGTCAGCAGGAATGGGTGGGAGCTGGGGCTACAGTCCCTGCCCTGTGCTAAGTGTGTGCATGGGCCGTGCCCCCCACCTGGAATGCCTTCCCTGGTCCAGTCCCCCAGCAGTCCCTGCTCACTGCAGGCCCAGACACAGCAGCTGAGGATGTGGGGGCTTCAGGAGGACGCCCACCTACCCCTGCCCCTCCCCGGGGAAGGGAGGCCAGCTGCCTGCCCCAAACCCAGCTGCCCCAGCCTGGCAGCCGCTGCAGCCCCAACACTTCCTCAATGAAAGGTATTTGGCTGTGGAGGCTGACACCTCATCACCCTCTGCCTGGAAGCCAGCCTCACCCGCTGGCTGCAAGAGAAGGTCCCCCACCTCCCGCTGCTCGCCGGGACCCCACCAGGCAGCCCAGGGTCCGGGTTGCTGGGCGAAGGCCTGGCCCTGCGAGCCTCCCCGTCAGCCGAGAGTGCAGATGCAGTCCGCTCCGGGTAAACGCACGTGCCCTCGGGCTCCTGAAGGGCCTCCAAGCGGCTTCTCTCTCTTGCCCCCTTTAGCCTATGGGGCGAGACTGTGGGGCCTGCACCCAGGGCCTCCCAAACCTTGACTCCAGCAGAGCCCCGGGCCCACCCTTCGAGACTGGGGCTGACACCCCTGGGCCCGGGAAGGTGTTCCCATGAAAGGAACGGCCGGAGCAAGGGCCTGGAGAGGTTGGGGACGATCAGACCGAGACTTCTCCAGAGACACACAGGCCGGCAGGTGCGTTGCGGTCTGTGTGCGAGCCTGTCTCGCCACCAAGGAAACACACTGCACCCCGTGCCCTGCCATCACGCCTGCCCTAGGGCAATCAGCCAGTCACAGGGCCTCCCATCCCAGGTCCCCAGCGATGCCACTGTGAGGCCTTCCAGGGGCCAACGTCTCTGGACCGAGGGAGTAATTTGCGTGAGCTCGAGGACAAGCCTTGCCTCCTGGGGCCTCAGTTTCTTTGTCTGGAGAGGTGGGCTGTGACCAGAACAGAACTCGCCCCACGGGATGCCAGGATAACTCCCGGGGCTGCACACAGGCAGGCGCCAGCAAGCGATGTCCTGTTGCCCCCAGACCGAAAGTCCCGGTGAGGTCGGAGAGGGCCCAGGACTGTGACCTTGGGCAGCTTGGTCACCATGTGAGCAAGGCATGGCCAGCCTCAGCAGGGGGGGTCCAGGGCAGGGCAGCTGCGGCCCTGGCTGAGGAGGTCCAGGGCATCCTCAGTTCCTGCCGCCTGGGGCCCACACCCCTGCCAGAGCCCCTCCCTGCTCACTACAGCCCCCAGGCTGGTGGCCGAGGAGCTGCCAGCCTCCGTCAGGCACAGAGGAGAAGGTGGAGTAGCCACTACCATGCATGTGGTCAGCAGTGCACAGGATCGGGCTGCTCCTGGGTGAGCCCCACACCCTGTGTCCGCTGGGGCCTGCACCCCTGCCTGAGGCGCATCTGTGGCCTCCTGGCAGCCCCTGAGCTGCTTGCCCAGCCATGTTCGGTGTGCTTCAGGCCTGTGTCCACTTGCCAGGGTGTGTCTGGGCCCGGCAGCTCCAGCCTCCATCCTCCACTCCCCGAAACTGACACCATGAGTTGGAAATGAAGCATCTTTAATTGACTCCCCGCCCCAACCCTGAGGGGGTCCCCAAGCACCAAAGGTGAGAATTGTGGTCCCCAGCCCCAGGGCCAAGAAGCCCCTGTCCCAGACCTTCACTGGGCCCAGACACCCCATTCACCCCAGTGACCAGCCCCACAGGCTTTGTTTCAATAAATAACCCCAAGAACAAAGCATGGGACAGATGACCCAGTACAGCACCTGGCTCAGGGCCACGTGGAGGGGCTTCAGGCTGCGGGTCAGAAATCCCAGGGGGCAGAATATCTGAAATCAGGGTCAAAATACACATAAAATCAGAGTTGTCATGTGAGCTGGGAGGGATTGGGAGGGATTCCCTCCCGGCCTCACTCAGACCCCCATCTGTCCCACAGTCCAAACGAACCCCATTTCATGTCACACAGCCAGAGTTGCCACCACCGGACACTTCTAGTTCTTATCTTGGCTCTGAATTCTGGGCAGGGGAGGGGAGGGGGACCCAGCAACCTGGGGAAGGGGCGTTGGGGAAGGGGAGCGGGACTTCCCAGGGACAGGCGTCCGGAGCAAGGCAGATGAGGGAGGCTGGGGTCCCAGGTCATTGCCCGGCCCGGTCCAGGCGGGTGCGGATGGGACCAGCGACTTGGGCCTGTGCCCGGGCCACCTCACCCATCTCCCTGCGGATGTCACCAAGCGCTGTGGCTGGGGACTCCAGCAGCCTCTGGAAGAGGCTGCGCCGGCCGGCTGGTGGCTCCCGACACTGGAAGGTGACGGCCGTGCCAGCGTCGGCCTTCATCTCCCGGGAGAAGCCGTCAGAGGAGCCATCAAAGCAGCGGCCAATGGCAATCTCCTTGGCCAGTCTCGGGCTCTGGTCAGTGACCGTGTACACACCGTAGTTGTGACCCAGAGGGTCCAGCGGCGCTAGCATGGCGAAGGCGGCCGGGTCATCCTCTGGGGCGGTTGGGGGGTGCCGGGCCAAGTAATCCCGCAGGAGCCCATTGACGGCCACTCGCTGGCAGCTGCCCTGGGGTATGATGGTCACCAGCGTCCTGTCCACCTGGCGCTGGTTGAACAGCATCCCGCTGCACTTGAACTCCACACAGGCGGCAGACGTGCTGGACCGCTCAGGATCTCGGACGCTGCGTGAATCCCGAAGCCCATAGAGCTGGCCCTGGGTGCGCGGGTGGCTGCCCCCCGCATTGTGGGAGCGGACCATGTACTCCTGGGGGCCCTGGATCTTCACCTTCAGGAAGCAGGCCCGGAACTCCTGCGGGTTGGGCCACCAGGCCAAGAGATCTCCAGTCCAGGAGGCCGGCACACCCTCGCGGAAGGGCACCACGTTGTACTCGTATCTGTCTGCCTCCACGCGCGCAAAGCGGAAGTGGCTAGAGGTCACCGGGGCCTCCTGGCACTCCCGCAGGCTGCGCCACGGGTACACGGGGCCTTTGGCCTCGGTGGGATCCCCTGGCCTGGGTTTGGCCAGGTTGATGCGGAAGCCGTTGCGTTTGAGAGCGGGGTCATCGTGGTCCGTGCGCCGGTAGCCCAGCCTGTCCAGGTAGGGCTGGGTCACGCCGACGGTGGCGGGGAGCGGACGGGGCCGGGAGGCGGCGGGCTCCAGCTCCTCCCCGCCCAGGGTGGCTGTGACCAGGGCTGTGTAGGCGTCTGGCTGGTCTGCATCGCAGAAGGCGGGCAGGCAGGCGCCGTTGGGGCCAGTGACGGCGCTGTCAAAGCGGCCCCAGGCGCGGGGATTGGCTGAGAAGCCGGAGGCGGGCTCCAGGTTGACCAACGTGACGACCACACCCTCCACCTGCTCGCTGGGGGTGAATTTGTCGTTGGCGTAGGCGCGCACCTTCACGAAGCAGCGGCGGCGCTCCGGCACGTCCAGGTTGAAAAGACGCCGCTCCCGGATCTCCACATTGCCCACCAGGAAGACCCGTTCTTCCCGGCGGACCCGCGGGGCTTCCGAGCTCTGACGCTGCAAGCCGCTCTCCTCCTCCCACAAGCCAGTGTCGGGGTTCAGGGACCACAGCTTGAGGGTCTCCACGTGGCCCGCCATGCGGATCTGGTCGGCGGCCACGCGCACGGCCACGGGCCAGGCGTGAAGCTGCTCTGTGGAGCCCGCAGCGCGAAGATCCACCGAGAACATGCCGTAGGTGCGCAGCGGGGCCAGTTCGCCATCACTGTCCACGAAGCGCAGGTCACTGGGGGCGGCGGCCGCCGAGGTGAGATCTCGGGGGTCCACGAACGTCACCCGGGCCTCCACAGCCCCCACATAGGGCTCACCATCGGCTCTGTGGAATACTCCCGGCGGGAGGACCAGCTCGCCCAGGGGCGCTTCGTCTTCCTGCTCCCCAAGAGGGATCGTGTTGCGCTGGCTGGCATCTAAGACGACGGGAGCTTTCTTCCGCATGGCCCTGACCTCATGGTACACGCCGGCACCTCGAGGATCGAAAGGCAGGACCTTCACAGTGTCCACAAACTCACCCCTGGGGTCCACGAAAGTCACCACCAGCCGCTGGGTGGAGGGCAGCACCTCGATGGTGAAGTCGCCCCGGTAGGAGGTGAATCCAATGGGCTCCCGGCCCAGCAGGATCCGGGCAAAGCGCAGGGGCTCCCCTGAGTCTGCGGCCACCGCGCGTCCCCGGACCAGCCCCCGACGGGGATGACACTTCTGGCAGCTGCACTCGGCCACCACCTTCACTGCGAGGACGTAGCCGGAGCAGTGGATCTGCCTGCTTTCCAGGCGATGAACTGAACAGCAGTGAGCGCCTGCATCTCCACACCGGGGCCTCCAGCGCGCAGGGCTGGGGCAGAGGGTGTCTGGGCAGAGGCCCACGTCCAGGTAGGCAGGGCCGCGACCTGGCTGACTGCAGTCCTCTGGGAGCTTGATCAGGTGTTCCTGGGGCTGGGGGTTGCAGGCTGGCTGGCCTGGGGCTGGATAGCAAGACATCAGCCACATCAGGGGAAGGGAGAGGGCTCCATGGAGGCCAAGGTCAGAGGCTGGACTAGGGTGGGGGACTCAACCCAGAGGCTCAGTCCGGACCTGGGATGGGACTCAGCCAAGTCAGAGATTGGGCTGAAGCTGGGGCTCCATTTGGGGTTGCGGTTTACCTGGACTTGGGATTCAGAGGCCAAGGATACTCACCAAGCACAGTGAGCCAGGCAGTGCCCGAGCGCACAGCACCCGCGTCATTCCATGCTTTGCAGTGGTAGGAGCCAGCCTGGTCTGGGTGCAGCCCCCACAGCTCCAGGTGGGCCCCGTACCTGTGCTTTCGCCTGTCCAGCAGAGTCCCGTTGTGGAACCTAGGTGGTGGGTGGTCAACAGCATGGGGGCCCTCGGCACAGGGGAGGGGCTGCACCTGCCCCCAGCCCGAGCACAGCCCAGGGAGGCCACAGAGCAGCTCGCTCTGGGTCTCTGAGTCACCGCACATCACAGGAAATCCAATCCAACCGCAAAGCTGGGTTCAAGGCCTGAGCACAGGGTGGGGCAGGGCACTTACCAGGAGTATTTCTTGGGCGTGGGGGAGCCTGAGGCTTTGCAGCAGAAGGTCACATTCTGGCCGGATTCTCGCACACGTGACTCAGGATCCTTCACCAGGTACGGCTTCTCTGGGGGCAGAGGTGGCATAAGTCAGTGCCCTGCCCTGTGCCAGCTTCCCCCAAAGACCCTTCGCAAGCACATGGCCCCATCTGTTCCCTTCCAGGGACACCCAAATTCTCCTGTGCCTCTTCCGATGACCCTCCCTCACCCAAGTCACCCCCACATCTGCTGGAAAGGGTGCCCATCTTCATGCTTCCCTCTGCAACCCCATGTCTTACCTTGCATCTTCTCCAATGACGGGGTCACACAGTGTTTCTACACCCCTCCACCCCCGCCGTGACCTTCTGCATCTCAAGGACTCAGTGTTACCCGGTATTTCCTCCCCAGCTCCTCAGCCCCCTCATACTTGCCACCAGGCACTCACCCAGCTTAGTAAGGACAACAGTGACCACAGCAGAGGTGGAGCCATTAGCCTGGGCCTGGCCCACACCTGCTAAGAAGCCGTCCATTTGGGCACTGACATTGGCCTGGCTGCTGGCACAGACTCCAGGCATCCGGAAGGTTCCATGCTCATCACTGATGGCCACAGTGCCAGGTGAGCCTCGCAGGGAGATCCTGGCTCCTGGCAGCGAACGCCCAGAAGGGGTGACCACCGAGCCCAGGAGGGTGTGGTCAGGACACCTGCATGTTTTGGAATTGCACCCTGGGGAACACAGGGAGACAGAGGGGCAGAGGAACCTCTTCACCCCATCTGGGCAGGGCTTTCTGCTGGGTCACTCAGCAAAGGTGCCTGGACACACACACTCTTCCCAACCCTCAGAGGCCTCAGCGTGGCCCTGCTTGAAGCAGCCTCAAGTGCGAGGGGGACATGGGGCTGAGTGGTCAGGGCTGGGCCAGAGGGAGGGACCCATGGTCCCAGCGGAAGATTCCCTGGAGGAGAGGACAGGAGATACGACTGTCACAGGACAGGGACGCTCCTTCCCGCCTAAGGGAAAATGTCCAGACGGGGGGCTGGGGGCCCAGCGAGGGGTTGGGTCTTGGGCTCAAAACGTCTCCCTCCCTTCCCAATCTCGTGGTTTCTCTATAAAATGGAAAATTCCACTGGAAACTTCATGGCAAAGGCACGGGGAGGGAAGAGCCAGGCGGGCTAGGGTGGGGACCCCACCGCCCCATTGGCCACTGGGCTCCCCCACCCTGCCACGGGTTCTGCCGGCTGTCTCCAGACCATGTTTGTGGAGCCCGGGCCGGATCGGAATTTCCAGTCGCCTCCTGGCTGGCCTGCTGTCTGGCCCTGGGAGGACTTGGGCACCGTGTCTGCCAGGGTGTGAGCACGTGTCCGCGTGGGCGTGGGGGACAGGTGGGGGTTGCGAATGCCACGCGTGTGTGTAGCCGGGGTGCGTGAGCCAGCTTCTGTGTGTGTGCACATCCACCAGGACATCCGCACACTCGGCCGTGCGCACGGGGGAAACGCCCCCTCAGGTCTGCCCATGCCTGGACACGACCCCCGTGGCGTTCACCCGTCCAGACGTGCATTTTCACCAATGCTCCTCTGGGGCCCAGAAGGGATGGAAAAGCCAGTCCCCACGTGGTCCAAGTGCTGGCTCTCCAGGCCCCGCCCCCACGTTCAGGCCCTACCTCTTCCCTCCAGCCCATTCCGGCCCCCGCCGCCCCAGCGGGCTCCCTCCCACCTAGTCCCTTTCTTCCAGGTGCTTCCAACAGGGCCCGCCCCTCCACATCCAGGCCCCGCCCATAACCCGAGCCTCTCCTCCAGGCCCCGCCTCCCCTACCTGGACACGGAGCCCGCGCACACTTCTGCGCCTCCACGGGACGCCCCGGACACGCATTCCTAGTGCGGCTGGGGCAGCGGCGGAGGCGTAAGCGACGGCTTGGCCCGCAGGTCGCGGAGCAGGGACCCCACGGGCCCCACGGGCCCCACGCGACCTCTGCAGAGAGGCAGGGAGGAGGGGAAGTCAGGAGGCCACCCACCCGAGGGATCGCGCCTCCTGGAAACCTGGCGGCGATGAGGGACCGGAGGACGCCCCCTGCCCCGAGCACCGAGGGTAGGCTCTCCATACAAGGCCCTTTGGCTGCCCGCACACATCAGGGCTCCTCCAGGCGCACCTGTGGAAGGTGCAGTGAGGTATCACCTCGTTCCCCAGCAATAAAACTCCCTGAGAATAGCCCTGCTGGTCTCCTTGCGCCCCACAAATATCTGGGGCTCAAAACACGCCCCACGGAGCACAGCTGCTACAGGTGAGCAAATGAGGGCGGCGAGAGAGAGATGATGTCCAGGAGGCCCCTTGCTGCCCCCTCCTGGGCCTCAGCTCCTCCCTCCTCCTCCCTCCTCCTCCTCCCTTCCAAAGCCAAGACCCTAACCCGTCCTGCGCCCTCCTTTGGGTCCAAGCTTCTAAAGGACCCCGCCTCCTGCTAACCACGCCCCCAACGCAAGGCCCGCACCCTCCCGGCACCACCCACCCAGATCCGACCCACCTGCGACCTGGCCCCGGCCCTCCCAGCCCTGCCCAGGCTCCGCCCTCACCGAGGGGGCAGCGGAAGCGCACGTGGTAGTTGGAGCAGCGACGGCCACGCGGCTGCTCGCGGTTCAGGCACCAGAAGCCGCGCGTGGGGTTCAGGTGCACACGCTCGCCGACGGCGGATGGCAGGGCCCAGTCAGTGGTGCGCGCCTCTAGCGCCAGCGGCCGCGGGCACACGCGCGCCGGCCCGTAATAGAAGCGGATGGCAGCCAGACTCTCGAAGTCGCCATCGCCGCCCGGGTGGTCCACGTTGAACCAGGACGTCCACTCGCTGGTCTCTGCAGGGACCGCAGGCGCTGGGACCCGGGCCGCAGCCTGTCGGGTCCCATCAGCGCATGCACGCCTGGGAGCAGCGGGCCTGCCCACCCTATCTGTGCAAGTATTAGTGCTAAGGGGGGGCCCCCCACGTGAACACTGGATAGCCCATGACCCCTCACGTTACTCCGCCCACATCCAGAGCCCACTAGCGCATCAGGTGCTACAGGCATCACGACAGACTGACCTCCCTGTGCACCAGCCCATTCTGCTGCCCAGTGCCCAAGCTGGCCCATCCGTGGGCGTTGACATCTTGTCACTGTCTCACCAGCCCCCATCCTCAGAATTCAGAACCCCTGAGGTGTGCTGAGATGGAAAGGCAGCAGGAGGTGCCAGGAGCCAGGCAAACTGTTGCACAAAATCCACAGGCAGGAAGGGGCTGCCCTCCCGCAGGTCAGCTTCTGCTTCCGTCACCTCCTGCCCAGGTACTAACTCCTTCCCTGACTCAAGAGCACCCTTCCTGGCCAGGAGAGTAGAGACCCAGGTTCTAGAACTCCTGTTTACCTGTATGACCTGGGCAGGTTGGCCCCCACTTCACCTCTGCTTTTCCTCCTTGACAAACAGCCCAAACTCTCAGCTCCCTGCTTCTAAGACTTAGACCTTTCAGGGCTCCACTTTGAGGGGCTGCCCTGTCCAGGGACCAGGATGGTTTTGGGCTCTTCACCCAGCTTGTGTCCCCTCTTCGTGGGAGTCCGCCAGCCAGAACTCACACAGCGAGTCCAAGGCAGAGCCAGGATGTGGGTGTAGGGCTAACTCACCTTCCCAGTCCTCCAGGGCTGGCGAGCGCTGGCCAGGGCGAAACGATGGACTGTCAAAGCCCCAGGCTGGTGCTGTGGGTTCCTCAGTGGAGGTGGTGCCTGTGGGAAGAGTGGGAATTCAGGGAGAAAATGCACTGGTGAGCCGCTTTGAGCTCCTTGTACTCGAGGTGCTGCCAGGATCATCCCCACTCACAGAGGAGAAATCCGAGGCTCTGAGGAGCCAGGACTCAGCTCTGGCTGACCCCAAGAACGGCAGCACCCCTCTTCCAGGAAGCCTCCCCAGGAACCCCCTCTCCAGTCTCCCACAGCCCCATCCCTCCCTCAAGACCCAGCCCCGAGACCATGGTGGTGTGAGTCTGCCCTGCTCCCCAAGACCCAGCCAGCCCTTGGGGTGCTCAGTGGCCGTGGGTCCAGTCATGTGGGCCTCTGCCCTCTGGTTGCTGCATTCCCCTTCATCCATTTGTTGGCTCTAAGTCCCTCTCTAGTCTACCTTCCAGCCCTGCACTTGGGGCCCAGGCTGCCTGTGGGAAGTCTTTGGAATTCAGCTTGGCTTCTCTGGCCTGGAGTTATTTGAGATAGTCTGGCTGGGCAATGACCTCAGACCAGCCCCTTCACTCTGCTCATCTGAGAAATGGGCCCAGTTCCCAGTTCCACTGAGTGTTCCACAGATGGGAATTCCTTTCCTGAGTGTGTGTGTGTGTGTGTGTGTGAGTGTGGAAGAGGGGAAGAGTCAGACGAGAGGGGATGGCTCTGATCCCTTCATCCCAGAGCCAGGACCAGGTGCTGCAGGGTCTAAACCTGGGGCTGAGATGGGCGCCCTGCAGTATTCAGGGAACCCCGAGGAAGCTGAAGGTCCTATCCACACTGAGGGTGCCCCCACCCACTGTTCCAGGAGGGAAGACGGCAGAAGAGGTCCCCTTCCCGCCCGACTGGATTCCACGGTTCTCTCTCCCTCACCCCCCTCACTGCCCCCTGGGCTGGGGAAGGGAATCCGGGCCTGGGGAAGTGAGTGGGTCCCCTGCTCCCTCTCCAGGCCCAGCTGCACGCCAGGCCAGCCGTTCGGGCGCCCAACGGGCTGTTCTGGGGGTTGGAGGTGCCTCACCTCGAGCCCCCGCCAGGTGTGCGGCGGCGACACAGAAGCAGAGCAGTGGCAGCACTAACGCCATGGCCGGGTCCGAGCGTCCGAGCGGTGGTCCGGGTTCCGCTGTGCGCTCGGGTCGGACTCCCGCGGGTCTGGCGGGCCCTGGGGCTGAGGGTGGGGGCGGGACGCGACCGCAGGCCACACCCCGTCCCGGCCACGCCCCTCCGGGCCCCAGGGGGGCCGCAGTTAGCGAACAACCCCTGTGGGTCGCCCCCCTCGGTGCGTCCGGCTGCGCCTCCGCCCGCGGGCTGGCCTGCGTCTCTCGTCGCCGCCCGCTGGAAGTCCCTCCTTCAGCCCAGCCCACCCTCCATTCTCCCTGTAGGGGCCCGAGGTGCTGCGGGAAGTGCCTCTTGGTACCATTATGCTTCGGGCGGCCCTTTGGGCGGCTAGAAACCGTCCGTCGAGTCAAGTTCGACCCTTTCGGCGTTAGGCCGCCCCGGGCAGGCTGGAAGTCCTCCCGTGCACCTACCTTCTACCCTGGTGGCTCAAGTTTTCTCGGAGGCCAGCGAGTCCTTCTGTCTCCCCTCCATCCCTTCAGCCTTGGGCCGCCAGGGGCCCGGTGGAAGTCCCTCCCCGAGTCTGCCCGCGCGCGCGGTGCCCCGGCGAACAGAGGAGGCGGAGGCCACGTGGTGGCGGCGCGATGTGTTTATTGGCGCGGGGCCCAGCCGCGGGGACGCGTGGCGGTCACGGCGCCGCGACACAGTCGGTGCCCGTGTGCCCTGGCAGACGCAGAGCGAACCTGCGGCGCACGTCGTCGGGCAGGAACCTGCCGGCGCCCGGAGACGCGGCCGGCGCAGCGCAGCGCTTGGGCGCCGTGAGCGACACCAGCCCGTACGGCCGAGCCCGTCCTCTGTCTCCCCGCCGCGGGTCTCCGCGTCCCAGCCTGGGAGGGGAGGGCTGGGGGGGGGTGTCGGAAGCTGGGAGGGGTGCTCCCCTCCCAGTCCCGCCGCCTCGCCAGTCGCTTCCCCTCCCCCAGGAGATGCAGCCTCTGCTCTCTGACCTGCCTCAACTGCGCCTCTGCCCTCACACGAGTCTCCCCCTGTCCTTGGAGGTGTTTCCCTTCCCCTCTGCCCTCACACTTTTCTGCCCTTTTCCCCACCTGCTACCCAGTCTTTCTCCTGCATGTGAGTCAGCCTCTGCCGTCAGAGTACATCATTTCCACCTGCTGCCCTTCCCCAAAGAGACCCAGGCCTCTGCCTTCTGACCCAGGAACTGTCCCCATACCTCCCTCCTTGTCCATCCTGAGCTTCTCCACTTAGACTAGAGCCGTTTCCCATCCAGGCTTCCCGGCCAGCCTCCGCTCTCTGACCAGATCCCCACTCTGCCCAGAGGACAGAACTGCCTCCCTCCTCAGGCAAAGCTCCCCCAGCAGACCTGTCTCTCCTTGCCCCAGGCTCTTGCATCTGCTAACACATGCCCCCCTCACCATCCGGTTTCAGCATCTGTCCTCTGACTAGACATCCCTGCCTTGACCCTCAGACTAGGTCTTATCTTTGACTTGACAGCACCCCATCCCCTCTCGTCAGCCTCTGCCACTTCTCTAATGAGCCTCCATCCAGGC
>JAVSCE010010432.1:0-197573 GCA_032199065.1 Smutsia gigantea
ACCAAATAGAACTATTCCCGAGACAGCTAGGCAGGGATAGGTTCTGTTAAGCAACATCCACCTTCAGTAGAGAACAAGAAATAGAGAACATTCATGTGGTGCGTAATTTGTCTAAATGCTACTTATCCTCTTCCTTTCTTCAAAAAAAGAACAGCTATACTTCTTAAATAGTTGAATAAGGTGGGAAGAATGAGGTATATATTTGTCCAGTATCAGACGAGAATGTTGTTACCACTGCAGAAAAGGAAAACCCGGAAATTGCACACACCAGGGCTCCTAACCTAGGGAAGGTGGGGGAGGGCGTGGTGGAATGCTCCTTCAGAAATTATATGCTGGGATCTGAGGGATAAAATAGCATTTTAAGTTAGACAAAAGTTGGGGTTTTTGTGGGGAAAGACGATGGTTGGGGTAGAGCAAACAGCAGTTGAAAAAGCCTGACGGTGGAGAAAGATGGAGGACACTGTGATTTGAGCAGGAACAGCTGCCTGACTCATACTGGAAAGGCAAACAAGGATTTAGCATGCCTATTTCTACTCATCCTTTGGATCTCAGTTTAAATGTGGCTACTACCTCACAGTGGTTATCCCTGACCACCCAATTCAAAATCAGTATTTCTGTGAAAGTTGTTTACTTCACCCTTTACTTTTCCTTTTTAACACTAGGATCTGTGGTCAATAACTCCTTTGTTTAAGGTCAGACTTTAGACTATAAGTTCCTTGAAAGGGACCAGGGGACCACATGTATTGTGTACACTTCTGATTCCCTAGCATCTGCTACAGTGTCTCCCATGGGGTTAGTGTGAAAGAATGGTAAGTTTAACCTAAAAGATACTAAAATTTGACTTCTTTTCCCCCACTAGTGTCTTGCTTTCCATGACATTTCCCCTCAAGCACCAACACATTTTCTGGTGATACCAAAGAAACATATATCCCAGATTTCTGTGGCAGAAGATGATGATGAAAGTGTAAGTACACTTTTACTAACGTGATTTATTTTCTTTTTAAATTGGGAAACTACATTTTGACCTTAAAGTGATGTCAAATTTTTATCTCCCTAAGAGCATTTCTAAAGAAAAACCAGAAAATCATTAGGGCTGCAGTGCAATGTTCGATTTATAAAAATTAAGATATAATTAACATATAACATTAGTTTTAGGTATACAACATAATGCTTTGATATATGCATGTATTACAAAATGGTTACCAGAGTAAGTCTAGTTAATATCCATCACCACAAATTCTTAAACAAAAAGGTTTCCAAGCAAGGATTAGTTGATGAGACTCATTTTTAAGAGTAAATAAATAAATAGTATACAGGAGAGGGCTCAATAACTTCTTCTATTAATGTTAAAGGAAAGAAAAAAAAATTGTTTGGTTTTGTCAGAAGGTACAGGGTTCAATTAAAAATTTTCCTAATGCCCCTGTGGCAGATTGTATAATTGTTGATAAATACTATTCTAAGGGGGTATATTATGCTTCCTGCCTCATTCCTATCAGGCCTGGTTGTCTGGCACAATTTGGTCAACAAATGCCAGCAGAAGTGGTTACGTCTTTTGAGCAGAAACTAAGAGCACCTGGTTTGCCATGTTCTCCCCTCTGTCATTATGATGGTACAGAAACTATCCATCTGTTTGGGTTGCAGAGTCAACTTAAGATGAACATGTAGTGAGCACAAGAAATGTATCCTTTTTAAGCAGATTTGGGGGTGGTCTCTTACCACAGCATAACCAAACCTGTTCTGAGTGATAGTTGTGACACCTGAACTGCTGTGACATACAGGATCATTTAATAAAAGATTTTTGCCCATACAATAAGCAAGCAAGATACCTTGTTTTATTAAGAAAATACCGTTTGGAATATGATTTCAGAATTGTTTTAATGGGCCCATAGATTTAAATCTCTTGTTTACTGAAATTAGTAATGAGTAAATAATCATAATGAGTTTTTAATTATCATTTATATTGTATTAGGATTCAAAGAGTTCTCAAATATCTGTCCAAAGGAGTGTGTTTCAACTTGGCAGTTTTATAATATTTAACTTGGTAGTTTGTTATTTAAATGGCAAGAGGTTATAGATTGCCTGGGCTTAAGAAACTTTTTTTTTTCTTTCCCAGCTTCTTGGACATTTAATGATTGTTGGCAAGAAATGTGCTGCTGATCTGGGCCTGAAAAAGGGTTATCGAATGGTGGTAAATGAAGGTTCAGATGGGGGACAATCTGTGTATCATGTTCATCTTCATGTTCTTGGAGGTCGGCAGATGAATTGGCCTCCTGGTTAAGCATGTTTTAAGGATAATTTTCCCTTCTCTAGGCAATTACCAAATTTGCAAGTTCCAATATGTTAAACAGTACACCTCTTTTTGCCTGTATATGGAGAGATTGAGGAAATAGTTTAAAAAACTTATCCATAATAAAAGACAGTGTTGCATGGTTTATTCTTGAGTCCTGTATTTGAGTCATTATTTTAAAGAATATATTTGTTGGAATATATGAAGGTAGAGTTCTTAATTTGGGAGGTTTCTTTTTTTTCCCCAAGTACGAGTCAACATATGTACACTGTTAACAGTGTGACTGGATTTTGAGGACAAATCACAAGATTTCATAAATTTAGCTTTAGCTTTGAAATATCGTTTTGAGGTAAAATACTAGGCCATAAGGTTCTCTAACCTATTCTCTCATTTTCTAAGACCAAAATGACTTTGTGATGTGATTGATCCAGAAAGTGACAGTTTCAAGTATAGAAACAATGCCATTTGTCCAGCCCACATGTTTACCCTAGACTGTTGGGAGTAATTTGGAAGGTATTAAAATAGATTGTCACAGAATCTTTGATGACCATGTAAAGCCATACATCAGTTTTTGTTACCTAAACTCTGAATATTTATTATAAATCCTTGAAAACAAATTACTTAAGAATTAACTAACAAAATTGAAATCTTAGTTTTGAATGTGCATACTAGCTAAAGTATTTAAGCTGTGCATGAATCTGGCTGTGTGGAACTAACTGGGGAGGGAATAGTGTCTGAATTCTCATGTAGACCGACAGACCAGATCTTTTTTGTTTCGCCATGGACCTCAGCCTTTCTAAGATTAGTTTTGCTTCTTGACTTTTCTTCACATAAGTACTTTTCTGCTTCCAAAATTTGATCCTTTTTGTCTGCTTTTGTCTCTCATTCTTTTTTGTGCTTATGGGTTCCTTCCATTTCTAACCTTTATAAAGACCATTTTAGTAGGGTTTGACTCATTTAACTGAAAACTGGTTTTCTTTTAAATTTTTTGTGATTGTAAAATATTTTTTGGTGGGGGGAGATTAGGAAAATTCACTGTTTATGTCTTACAAATAATTTTTCCCAGTTGTCATTTTTATACTTTATGGTGTTTAAAATATTTGGATAGCTAGCGTATCAAGTTTTTATTTATTTTTAAAACCTTTCCTATCCCAGGAGGATTTTTGAAAGTCACTAATTTTTCCCCTAATACTCATGTCTTTAGGAAATTTTATGACCTTTTCTTAAATGGGGGGAGGTCAGGAGTTTTGTAAGGTTATGTGCCACTATAAAGAATGTAAATGAGAGAGGCATTTTCATTATGTATAAGAGGGTTAAGTCAGCTTTCTTTAGGCATATTATCTTTACCATTGATTTTGTCAAACCTGCTCTAATGAATCAGGCTAGTCAACTTGCTGGTTTAGTCTGAGACCTTTCTGCTATAAACAGATTGTAATTGACCAACAGATACTTTCTGTGAATAATAGTGAATGCAGCTTTAATCTCAAGTAAAGCTCCTTCCCTATTGCACTCTTCTGTGGTGCTCTTTCGTGCCGATGACAAGTTTTACTATTCAGATTATGACTTTCAAATAATAAGTCTTACAAAGCTCTTTTCATATGGCATGGGTTTTAGTTAAAGAGAATGAAAAGTGGTTAAGCTTTTCTTAAATACGAACTGCAGGTATACCTAGAATTGATCCCAGCTGCATCAGTCCTTACACTCATCTGTAAAGCAAACTGTTTGAGAGCACCAACTGATGATAGTAATTGCTTCTTGAACTGCTGTGACATACAGGATCATTTAATAAAAGATTTTTGCCCATGTGGGCATACCTTGGAGATACTGTAGGTTTGTGTCCAAACCACTGCAATAAAGCAAAATACCACAAAGCAAATCATGTGCATTTTTGGTTTCCTGGTACATAGAAAAGTGGTATTTTTACTATACTACAGTCTATTAAGTGTGCAATAACATGTCTGACAAAATACCTTGTACCTTGGCTAAAAAATGCTAAATATTTGTATAATATTTGAAAATCAATCAACATACACACCACAACAAATAGGATAAAAAATGAAATGATCACCTCAATAGAAGCTGAAAAAGCATTTGGCAAAATTCAACATCCATTCGTAATAAAAATTCTTAACAAAATGGGTGTAGAGGGTATGTACCTCAGCATAAGGCCATATATGACAAGCCCACAGCCAACATCATATTTAACAGTGAAAAGCTTAATGCTTTTCCTGTGAGTTTGGGAATGAGACAAAGATGCCCACTCTCACCACTTTTATTCACATAGTACTGATGGTCCTAGCCACAACAATCAGACAACACAAAGAGATAAAAGGCATCCAGATAGCTGGGGGGATTACACTCCCTAAATTCAAGCTCTACTACAAAGCCACAGTAATTAAAACAATTTGGTACTGGCACAATAACAGACTCATAGATCAATGGAACAGAATAAAGAGCCCAGATATAAACCCACACATATATGGCCACTTAATATAAGATAAAATAGCTATGGATATACAATGGGGAAATGATAGCCTCTTTAACAAATGGTATTGGGAAAACTACAGCTACACATAAGAGAACGAACTGGATTATCTAATTTCCATACACAAAAGTAAACTTGAAGTGGTTCAAAGACCTGAATTAAGTCATGAAACCATAGAACTCAAAAGAAAACAGACAAAAATTTCTTGTTTTTTTACATGGGCTCACTCATGTAGGCTGGATGGAATGGATTAGCTGGGAAAACTGAGATGGCTTGGCTTTCCCATGTTGCCTTCACCCCAAACTTCTTCACAACAGAATGTTCTCAGGGTATCAGTTCAAGAGGGCAAAACATGCTGCAATTCTGCTTGAGACCTACCTAGGTTTCAGAACCCAATTATGTCACTTCCACTTTTGTTGGCCAAAGCAAATTAAAAGACTAGCCTAGATTTAAGGGTTTGAAGAAACAGACTTTGCTTATGCATGGGTGAAGAGAGAAAGTCACATTGGAATGGAGCATGCATACTAGGATGGGAGGCTCATGTAGCCATTAGAAAGTTTACTGCATCACCATTACATTGATTCAGCTACTTCTTTCTCTGCTCCTGTTATTAAGACTAATTGGTTCTGTATCTTTGTGTGACTTGAGTTCATACTTCCTAAGAGACAACAAGGACTCCCAAGGCATAAACCTGGGGCCAGATTACCTCATAAAATGCAGAATAGCCTATAAAGGGCTGATCACCTTTGTTGAGACACCTGGTATCCATGGTAGCCAGTGTGTGAAGAACTCACAGACTTAACAGAAAGGGACACTGCATGTGGTAAGTCCTCTGAAGTTGTCCTGAAGGGTTCAATATAAGCACCTTGCTTGACTGCTACAGTGTACCTGAAAAAAGATGTCGTGTGTACAAATACCAGTCTACAATTAAGTATGGAAGAAATACATGTCTTTTTGATAGTCTGTAACAACTTATTTTCTGTTTTGAGTTTCTAATCCATCATGGTGGAAGATTATGAATTGTAGTCAGTTTAGGGTTCATCTCCGATCCCTGGGGTGGAACCTAAGTTCTGGCATCATGGCAGCAGAAGGGGCCAGCTAGGTCTTTTTGTCATTGGTCTTTACAGTCTACCCCAGACTTTTGTTATCTCATTTAATCCATATTCAGTGATCCTTGTAGGTCAACACTGTGCAATAATGATGACCATGACTATGATAGTAGTTATGATAGTATTATGAGAGTATTAACAGCAAATACTATTTTATTTAGTGCCTGCTGTGAGACAGACATTGTGTTCTAGGTATTAAAGATAGCATTCCTAAAAACCAAACAATTCAGTGTACATCTATAATATCCCATGACATTTGCTCAGAGGATTACACATTATTTAATATATAGTGGACACTTAAAATTATTGATGCCCAGCATTTGAAACCCCTTCATCTTTGAGAAATTCTTTGTTTCCCAAGAGAGAAGTTGAAATGAACAGACACTTAACTATTCTAGCTCCTCTGCCAGCTGGGATGTAGGCCTTTGACTTAGGCTCTGCCAATCAGATACACTCGCCTGAGATTCTGAATTTGAAACTAATGACACAAAGAAACAAGGACAGTGGAGATTCTCTCTGGTGTCAGTGTGCAGTTGGCAAGCACACAAGTGTCTGTGTTGCCAGCTGGTGGCTGCAGTATTGAATATCAGGGATGACAGCAGTGTCCCAAGTCCCTGCATTCAGCAGCAGTGCCCCAACAGACTAGCTCTCTGGTTCTGCTTTGGCTGTGGCATTATCTGCATACTTCTCTTTATTCTTGCCTACTTCCCCAGGTAACCCTGTGAGCTAGCTGTTCAAGAAATTACTTGCTGGGGTAATTTTACTCAAGAATAGTTATAGGCAATAGATGTTCAGGGAAAGATAGGATGGGGTAGCAGAGAGCTGAGATTAGTTATTTGGCTTGGTTTGGGATAATAGGAGAATCCAGCTAACCTTAAGGAACTGGACTTTCTCAGTCCATTTAAGTAGTAGAAAATAGCTAATTAAACCATTCCATGGATCATTTGTACTGATATGCAATTGAAGGTAAGGCTTTGGGCTTCCAAGTGCTACTGCTATAGGATTGTATGAAGGGTAGGCATTCAGGGACAGTGCTTCTAATATTGCTGAACATCTTAAAGAAAGAATGACAAGCTAAGGTTTCTAAATTGTTAGTTCAATTTAACAATTGAAATGCAAGAGCTTTTTATGGCTATGCTGTAAAAATCTGTAAGAGATTTTTTTAAAGACATAAGTTCTTAGAGGAGAGGAGGAAAAAAGATGGCAGAGTAGGAAGACAAGGTGGATGCCTCCTCACACACACACCAAGGAAGCAACTGCAGCAAATACAGCTAACCCTGAAAATGACCTGAAGACTACAGAGCAGACCTCCTACACCTAGTAAAGAAGAGAAAACCACACAGAAGAGGATAAAGTGCCAGAGCTGTGATTGAATGGGACCCCAATCCTTACTCCATCACAGCCCACAGGTTGGAGGAAAAGGAACAGGGCAGAGAGGAGAGAGGCACTCAGGAGCTCTGCACACCTGGATCTGGAGATCTGCTCTGGGAACACGAGTCCACACTGTAATGCGTTCTGAAAATTAGCAGAGCTGGACACCAGGGACAGCTGGAGTACTACAGGAGGCTGAGACTCCAGCTGCTGGTGGATGATAGGCATGCTCCACTGGTCCAGCTGAGCTAAGACCCAAAACAGAGACAACAGTTTGAAAGATTTGCCAGCAGTGGGAGGAGTGTTAGAGGGGTGAGGGTTGGATGGAGCTCTCTCTTCAGGAGAAGAGCAGGTGGACAATACCTCCCCAGCCCTCCTTTGGACCAACAGACCAGGCACTCTTGGGAGCCCTAGAGGCTGCATCCCCCTCACAGGAGGTACAGACCCCAGGTGCTACCTTAGCACCGTGGTGTGCCAGTCCACTCAGTCCAGCAGCATTAGATTTTGCTTTCTGGCAGGCAGAGGGAGGCTTTTCCAGTTTTCTCAGCCTTGTCGAGCACCTACAGGAGCCAGGTCCAAGCACTCCTTCTTCCTCAACAATGGCCCACCATGGTGCCCTGTGCCCCACATCCACCAACGTGCAGCTCAGGACTGCTGTGTGCCTGCCTCAGAGCTGTGCAACCTTCCTGCCCACCCTATTCACCCAGCAGCCCCACCATCACTGGGCAGGTGGAGGATGGCCCCGCCCACAATGATCTCAGCAGAAGCCACTGCTCTGATCATAAAAGGCCAGCTGAGGCAAACTGCACAGTGGACTGAGATAGACCAGTGCTGGCAGACAGACAGAAAGGTGACCCTGCCCACTGGCCACCACCTACAACTGAAGCTCTACTGCCAAGGAGAACCAGGCACCAGAGAGTAGAGTCTTAAATTCTGGGCACCACAGGATGCCTTCTTCATAAAACCATTAATCTCTAGACCAGGAAGCACAGCAGATCCATCTATTACAAATGAAGGAAATCAGAAACCCTGTCAAAATAAGGCAGAGGAATATGTTCATACCATAACTACAGGATAAGATACCAGAAAGAGGGTTAAATGAAATGGAGATTACCAATCATCCTGATAAAGATTTTAAAGTCAAATCATAAATATGCTCACTTACCTGAAGAAAAATACTGATGATCTCAGGGAGGACTTCAACAAAGATACAAGAGCTGAAAAAGAGACACTCAGAGCTGCAGACTACAGTAACTGAAATGAAAAATAATGAATTACAGGGATGAATTATAAGGGATGAATAATACATTGCTGCAGTAGAGGAGACAGTAAAAGAGGTGGAAATTAGAGAACACAATGAAGCTGAGGAACAGAGAGAAAAAAGAATTGAGCAACCATCAACTTAATGTAGACTATTATATATTTAGTAACTATCTGTGAAACTCATTGTAACCACAAACCTAAAGCCAATAAAAGATACACAGAATTTTTAAAAAAGGAAATCTAATCACAGCACTAAAGAAAACCATCAAATAACAAGAGTATAAGAGAGGAGGAAAGTAGCAGAGAGGAGCTACAGGAACAAACAATTAATTAATAGAATGGCAATAATTACATACCTATCAATAACCACCTTAAATGTAAATAGACTGAATGTACCAATCAAAAGACACAGAATGGCAGATGGATAAAGAGACAAGACCCATCTATATGCTGCCTACAAGAGCCTCATTTCACTCCTAATGATATACACAGAGTGAAAATGAAGGGATGGAAAAAGGGATTTCATGCAAATAATGGGAAGAAATAGCAGGAGTAGCAGTACTAATATCAGACAAAACACACTTCAAAACAATGAAAGTAACAAGAGACAAAGAAAGACATTACATAATGATAAAGGGATCAGTCTAACAAAAGGATATATCAGATATAAATATCTATGCAGCCAATACAGGAGCACCTAAGTATGTAAAACAAATACTAACAGAATTAAAGGGGGAAATAGATTGCAACACATTTATTTTAGGAGATTTTAACATACCACTCACATTGATAGACAGATTATCCATACAGAAAATAAATATGAAAACTGAGGCACTGAACCACACGTTAGATCAGATGGGCTTAATGGATATCTACAGAATACTCCACCCAAAAGCAGCAGGACATTTTTCTCAAGTGTGCATGGAATGTTCTCCAGAATAGATCACATACCAGGTCACATAAAGAGCCTCAGTAAGTTAAAAAAGATTGAAAATGTATCAAGCAACTTCTCAGACTACAATGATATGAAACTAGAAATAAATGAAACAAAGAAAACAAAAAAGCCTACACACACGGAGGCTAAACAACATAATGGATCAATGAAAAAATCAAAACAAATCAAGCAATACATGGAGACAAATGAAAACAAAAATCAACAGACCAAAATTTATGAGATGCAGCAAAAGAGATTCTAAGAGGAAAGAACATAGCAATACAGGTTTACCTCAGGAAACTAGAACAATCCCAAATAAACAGTCTAAACTCACAATTAAAGAACCTAGAAAAAGAACAAATGAAGCCCAAAGTTAGTAGAAGGAGTGACATGATAAAGATCAGAGCAGAAGTAAATAAAATACAGAAAAATTAAACAATAGAAAAAAAAATGAATACAAAGGCTGGTTCTTTGAGAAAATAAACAAAATAGACACACTCCTAGTCAGACTTATGAAGAAAAAAAGAGAGAGTACACCAACAAAATAAGAAATGAAAAAGAAATAGTCCATGGATACCACAGAAATAAAAGAATTATTAAAGAATTCTATGAAAAATTATATGCAAATAGACAACCTAGAAGATAGGGCCAAATCCTAGAAATATCCTACCTTCCAAGACTGACCCAAGAAGAAACAGAAAATCTGAAAATACAATTACCAGTAATGAAATTGAATTGGTAATAAAAAAAACTCCCAACAAACAAAATTCCAGGACCAGATGGCTTCACAGCTGAATTCTACCAAACATTTAAAGAAGAGCTAATACCCATCCTTCTTAAAGTATTCCAAAAAGTAGAAGAGGAGGGAATACTTACATACTCACTCTATGAGGCCAGGGTCACTCTAATACCAAATGCAGACAAAGACACCAAAAAGAGAAAGAAAATTACAGAACAATATCCCTGATGAACATAGATGCAAAAATCCTCAACAAAATATTAGCAAACTGAATTCAAAAATACATAAAAAAGATCATCCATCATGACTAAGTGGGATTTATTCCAGGGATGCAAAATGGTACAATATTCATAAATCAAAGTTATTCACCATATTAACAAAAAAAGGATACAAACCACATGATCATAACAATAGATGATGAAAAAGCATTTGACATCAGCATCCATTTATGATAACAACTGAACAAAACACGTATAAAGAGTATGTACTTCAATACAATAAAGGCCATATATGATAAACCCACAGCTGACATACTCAATGGCGAAAAGCTGAAAGCTTTTCCTTTAAGATCAGGAACAAGAAAATGATGTCTACTCTCACCACTTTATTTAACATAGTATTGGAGCTCCTAGCCACAGCAATGAGACAAGATAAAGACATAAAAGGCATCCAAATTAGTAAGGAAGAAGTTAAACTGTCACTGTAGATGACATGATATTATATACAGAAAACCCTAAAGAATCCACCAAAATAATATTAGAACTAATAACTGGATTCAGCAAAGTTACAGGATATAAAATTAATATACAGAAATCTGTTGCATTCCTGTATACTAATGATGAACTAGCAGAAAGAGAAATCAGGAAAACAACTCCATTTACAATTTCATCAGAAAGAATAAAATACCTAGGAATAAACCTAACCAAGGAGGTGAAAGACTTATATTCTGAAAACTACAAGACACTCATGAGAGAAATTAAAGAAGATACTAATAAATGGAAATACATCCTGTGCTCTTGGGTAGGAAGAATTAATATTGTTAAAATGGCCATCCTGCCCAAAGCAATCTACAGATTCAATGCAATTCCTATCAAAATACCAACAGCATTCTTCAATGAACTAGAGCAAATAGTTCTAAAATTCATATGGAACCAAAAAAAGACCCCGAATAGCCAAAGCTATCCTGAGAAGGAAGAATAAAGTGGGGGGAATCAGGTTCCCTGACTTCAAGCTCTACTACAAAGCCACAGTAATCAAAACAATTTGGTACTGGTACAAGAATAGACCCATAGATCAATGGAACAGAACAGAGAGCCCAGATACAAACCCACACATATATGGCCAATTAATATACAATAAAGGATCCATGAATAGACAATGGAGAAAAGGCAGTCTCTTCAACAACTGGTGTTGGCAAAACTGGACAGACACATGCAAGAGAATGAAACTGGATTACTATCTAACTTCATACCAAAAGTAAACTCAAAATGGATCAAATACCTGAATGTAAGTCATGAAACCATAAAACTCTAAGAAGAAAACATAGGCAAAAATCTCTTGAACATAAGCATGAACAATTTTTTTCCTGGACACATCTCCCCAGGCAAGAGAAACAAAATAAAAAATGAATAAGTAGTACTACATCAAACTAAAAAGCTTCTGTACAGCAAAGGACACCATCAGCACAACAAAAAGGCACCCTACAGTATGGGAGAATGTATATGTAAATGAGTCATCTGATAAGGAGTTAACATCCAAAATATATAAGGAACTCATGTGCCTCAACACCCAGAAACAAATAACCCGATTAAAAAATGGGTGGAGAATCTAAACAGAAACTTCTCCAAAGAGGAAATTCAGATGGCAGAAGACAAAGGAATGAATTTTCTTCCTATTGGAAATAATGGAGCAGGTTCTGCATGTAGTATGATTTTTGCAGTTGATATTAATTTTATTCCAATGGATGTTGCTTAAAATGGTTCACAGAACGAAGACAGATATCAGACTATGTTCATGCTCACTAAATGGAGGATATAATCATTCTTACAGTTGAGATATTTTTTATGTATTCAAGATTTATACAGTGTATTTAGGATCCTGTAGTATCTTCTGTTATTTACTCTTTTAAAATCTAATAAATAGCATTTCTCTTTGGAAAATATGAGTTACCTTGTATTGGGGTCCCCAAAAAGTCCCTCAATAAGTATCACCCTTCTTTCTTGTCTGAGTTTTGGACAAATGGAGAAAATAAAGAATAAAAATAGAGGTCAACAATTTGATTACATCTTTATTATCAGTAGACATGAGGTGGTAGGATATACTACTAGATCTGAGGACAGCTGGTTTATAAGAGGAAGAAATGAGCTGAGAATTCACAGATTTGCCAGTCAAATAAATCACTCTACCTACCTTGGAATGGAGTGAAAAAAGGGGAAGAACGTACTGAGGAGAAAGTGCTCCTCATGGAAGCCAGAAGTAGAAGAAAGGAATTCCATTCTTGAATCCTCCAACTTTTTGTTCTTTTAATCACTGGCTTAGCTATTCGGCATATGGTCAGCCACAAGCTGTTCTCAATTTTGTCCCCACTTCATAAACCTGCTCCTCCCAAACCAATCATTTCTCTTCTGGACATCACTCTGGGATTGTTGGTAGGAGTTGAGATTTTTGACCCCAGAAGGCGAGGAAATAGATGAGAAAATATACTTATTAGTCAACATTAAAGATATTGCATTTCATAGTCTGAGAATTAATTCCCTATTTTTCATCCCAAATTATGTCCAGTCACATTGTCCAACATAGTATATCAGAGGTTCTGCATGAAACTGAATAAAAATATTAAGAGTCTGCTAATAAAAACTATGAATATCTGAAATTGGATGAGCCCTAGGGTAGAGAACTCCAAGCAGGAGAAAACCCACTCTCACAATTACATGCAAAGGAATGAAAGTGGACCACTTCCTTACATCATATGCAAAAAGAAACTCAAAATGGATTAAAGGCCTACATGTAAGACCTGAAACCATAAAACTAAAAGAAAACATAGGCAGCAGATTCTTAGACATTGATCTGAGCAGGATTTTTTGGATCCTCAGGCAAAGACAATAAAAAACAAACAAATGAACTACATCAAACTAGAAAGCTTTTGCACAGCAAAGGACACCATCAACAAAACAAAAGGCAACCTACTGAATGGGAGAAGATACTTGCAAATGATATATCTGATAAGGGGTTATATCCAGTATATATAAAGAACACACAACTCAACACCAAAAAAACCCAAACAATCTGATTTGGGGACCCATGAGCTCTGATATCCTGAGACAGGAGAAAACAGAAGTCCAAGCTTCTAAACAGAGAAAGTTCTCCACCTTTTTGTTCTTTTGGGCCCTCAAAACAGATTGGATGATAACTGCCCACATTTGTGATGGTGGATATTGTTTACTCAGTCTACTGATTCAAATGCCAATCTCTCCCAGAACACCCTCACAATGCATCCAGAAATGGCTCATCAGCCCTTTGGGCATCCCTTATCTCAGTCAAGTTGACACATGAAATTAACTATCACAAGCTCCTGGGGAAGCAGCACGGGATGACCCTCCTTGGTTATAATTCTCTAACTTTGAAGTTTCTAAGCAATTGCTGGAGGTCAGTTAGTCGCCACTAAACTTGTCTTTTCCTCTCACAAGCACAGGACTTCAGGGCTAAAAGTAAATTTAATCTGGGGGATACCTGGACCACAAGCTGCTCTAAAGGCTTAGAACCAGCTGAGAGAGGCGGTATGAGGGTGAGCCCTGATTTGTAGTGTTTTCTGGCTGTCATGATATAAGTGCTCCCACCAGGGCTGATTTCAAGCTGCTAGCTGGAAGTGGAGTTGAGAGACCTGCAGTAGCACAATATCTTATAGCATTTCCACCACACAAGTACAGAATAACATGTAATAATCACAGGAATATAGATAATTGCAAATTGTAGTAAAATAATTAGGAAGTGATGACTTTTGAGTATTTATTGTTTAAAAAAAAACATTTTAAAGTAATTATAAACTCCCAAGAAGTTGCAAGATAACACAAGGAGGTTCTGTGTACCCATCACCCAGATTCCCCCAGCAGTAGTATTTTACATAATTATCAGTTTTATGAAAGCCAGGAAATTGAAATTGTATTGCCTTTGCTTTAAACAATTTTAAGAAAAATTTTTACCTTTAATTGTGGTAAAATACACAACATAATACTAGGTTAGTGACTTTAAGTGTACAGTTCAGTATTACTAAGTTTATTGTGCAACCAACCTACAGAATTTTTCTTTGCAAATTTGAACCTCTACACCCACTACATTAACTCCCCATTCCTCCTCCCCCTAACCCCTGGCAACCATCATTTTACTGTCTGTGTCTATGAATTAGACATAGACTACTCCAAGTACCTCAGAATAAAGGGAACCATATGGTATTCGTCTTTTTATATCTGGCTTATTTCACTTACCATAATGTCCTCAAGGTTGATTCATGTTGTAGCATGTGTCAGAAATTCCTTGCTTTCTAAGGCTGAATAATACTCCATTGTCTGTATATACACATTTTGTTTACCCATTTATCTGCTGATGGACACTTGAGTTGCTCCTACCTTTGGCTGTCGTGAATAATGCCATTATCAATGTAAGTGTTGCCTTTACTTTTAATATAACTTATTAACTGTAAGTTTGCACAATTTGATTTTTTAATAATGACTGGACTTTCTATTTTTTTATTGAAGTATAGTCAATATACAATATTACATTGATTCAAGTATACAATATAGTGATTTGCAGTTACCTACATTACTGAGAGTAGTACCCCAAGTAGTGTAGTTCTAGTTAAAGTAGCATAATGTTACAGAACTATTGACTATATTCTCTATGCTCTACTTTCATCTCTGTGACTAATTTATATTATGATTGAGATTTTGTGCTTTACCCCCTTCACCTATTTCACCCACCCACCTCAGCCCCTCCCCCACGGTAACTACCAGTCATTCTTCAGTGTCTGTGAGTCTATTTCTGTTTGAACAAAATTTGTTTTGTTTTTCTTTTTTTATATTTCACATGTAAGTGAAATCACATGGTATTTGTTTTTCTCTGGCTGGCTTTTCTCACATAGCATAGTACCTTCAAGGTCCATCCATGTTGTTGCAAATGGCAAGATTTCTTTTCCTTTGTATGGTTCAGTAATGTTCCATTGCATATATATACACCACATCTTTATCCATTCATCTATTGATGGACACTTGGTTCCTTTTATATCTTGGATATGGTAAATAATGCTGCAATAAACATAGGAGTGCCTTTTAATGAGTATTTAAAAGCTGCTTGCAAACTTCTTAAAAACTTAACAACAGGCTATTGATCTGCTCCACCAGTTCCCTCACACCTGTGGATCTGAGTCACTTCAGGCATGGGAATGAGCACTCTTTGTTCCAAGACAACAACAGAGGAGAAGCAAAAACAGAAGTCCAGTATATCCCCCTTTGTTCTTTCCTCTCCCGCTGGGCTGCTTCCTCCAGGCCAAAGCCACCATACCTACACATACCAGCTCAAAGCACTTCCCTGACTCAGCTTTCCTTCTCTACGCACTTGCAGTTGATCTTGGGGGAGGAAGCCGGTGCGCCTGACAGTTCAGCCTCTCATCCTGTTACTCTACCTTTTGCAGTGATGTTCAATATGTGAAATATGACAACAGAATGCCTCTCTCCTGTTACAGGAGTGTGATTTGCAAGTGTGCTGCTCCAAGCTAACTGGAGCCCCCAAGCCCTCTTGGAAGAGAGGGTCTGTCTATGCCTTGAGGGCACATCTTTCTTGTTATATCAATGGTATTGCCAGGAGATAGATGTGTTTTCACTTGTCAAGAGTGATTTTCCCCTTCCAGACAACTGCCAATCTCTGGTTGGAGGAAACATCCCAGGCTTTAGTTTTCCTGAATGTCTAATGAGGTTACATCATTTCTGCCTCCATTGCAAGTTGGGGGAATAGGCCTTAGGAAGTAACACAGTAACAACTCAAGAAGAGCTAGGAAGGCCCTATTTTATTCATAATTTGTAGAAGAGGGTTAATTTTCAAGAAGTGTATTTTCTTTCAAGGGCAGCATATAATTAGAGAAGGTCTAGTAAGGCCACTTGCATGGCACAATTATACTTTTGGTGAGTGCCATTCATAAAGGTTAGTCAGGTACTTTGGGGACTCACTAAATTTCATTTAGGTGACATTAAAAAATTCATGGATCTGATAGGAAGTTGTAATTCATGTCTACTTTTCTGCAGGGAGGAAGCTGAGAAATGTAACATTGTATGAGGTATAAGTGAGAGACTGCATAGAGGGGAAACCTGAGGAAGGCAGGTGTGCAGGACCAGGTTGCCAGCCAGTGTGACCCTGGACAGTGGGGAGATTTGCTGCATGGCCCAAGCTACATAGGCTCACTGGAGGCTGCACACACCTCCGTCCTCTTCTTTAGGGGTTCTGTGGCAGTTTGGGACAGCCTCTTTTGCTGATTACACAGCATGCATCTTTCAATAACATTTGACCATTTATTTAATGAATACATTATCTCAAGATTCCCACCATTTAGTCTACCAATGTGTTATGTTGTGTTATGGCTCTTAGAAAATAGATATTGTTTCCTGTTTGATAAGCACTGAGTAGGTCTTGGGCAAGAAGTCCTATATGCAATAATATTATTTAGTTGCATTAGAAAAATACCTCAGAGACAAATTTCAGCAATAAGTAAAGTTTTTTGTTTTTCCTTTGCATTATTTGGAAAGGAGTCCATCTTTCAGACATATTGGCTCATTAAATTAAGAGAACACACTGTATTTATAGTTCAACATATGGTAATCAACAGTTCTAATTAGATGGCATTTAAGTCAGTTTTGATTAAAAAAAATATGTTCCTGTGTTTTGCTAAAGGAAACTGGTATATTCCTATTTTTCATGGCTAATCTTGGAATGCAAGTCCTCTAGGAATCTCTTTTTTTGTACACTGTATGTACAGTCTCCCCTTGACCACACTTAGTCAGAATCACTGGAACTGTCTTCTCAACTGGTCCTGACATTTGGACTTCTGTGTCCTTCTCTTCATTGTCCAGTTTTAGCCAGAATTGTCCCACCCTCCATATGTGAGTGGTTCTGAAAATCCTCCATATCTGAGTGGTTCCCCATCCTCCACAACCCCACAAGTGATGTCTGATCACTCTGGCCTACCTTCAGCAAGAATCCTGTTAGGTCCATGTAGCCAGAATCCCCTCTTACTACCGATCCCAGTATTAATAATACTCCTTTTAGTAATTTTTCATTCACTGACCCTCTATCCCCACTCCAACCCTGCTCACTGGCTATAATTTCCCACTTTTCCTCCTTGTGTTCAGAGTTGAGCCTGAACTCTCTCACCCAGCTACAAAACTCCATTTTAGTACACTAATGAATAAATTCTTCCCTACCATCTTTAAAAAGTGATTGCATATTTTTTTTCTTTAACATATGCAAACTTGCTTAGCTGAATGGTGGACAGAATTAGGCTAAGGGCAGGATGTGAGTATTTTCTTTCTCAGAGGGCCAAAACTTAGCTTAACTTTGTAGGAGAGTGTTGATTCTAACTATTTTTTTAAATAATTTATTTTGGTATCATTAATCTACAATTACATGTGCAATATTATGGTTATTAAATTACCCCCTTTATTAGGTCCCCCCCACCAACCCCATTACAGTCACTGTCCATCAGTGTAGTGAGATGCTATAGAATCACTACTTGTCTTCTCTGAGTTGTACAGCCCTCCCCGTGCCCCCTGAACATTATGTCTGCTAATTGTAATGCCGCTTTGTCCCCCTTGTCCCTCCCTTCCCACCCATACTCCCCAGTCCCTTTCCCTTTGGTAACTGTTAGTCCATTCTTGGGTTCTGTGAGTCTGCTGCTGTTTTTTTTCTTTCAGTTTTTTTCTTTGCTCTTATGCTCCTCATATGAGTGAAATCATTTGATACTTGTCTTTTTCCACTTGGCTTATTTCACTGAGCATAATGCCTTCGAGCTCCATCCATGTTGTTGCAAATGGAAGGATTTGTTTTCTTCTAATGGCTGAATAATATTCCGTTGTGTATATGTACCACATCTTCTTTATCCATTCATCTACTGATGGACACTTAGGTTGCTTCCATTTCTTGGCTATTGTAAATAGTGCTGCGATAAACATAGGGGTGCATATGTCTTTTCAAACTGGGCTGCTGCATTCTTAGGGTAAATTCCTAGGAGTGGAATTCCTGGGTCAAATGGTATTTCTATTTTGAGTTTTTTGAGGAACCTCCATACTGCTTTCCACAATGGTTGAACTAATTTGCATTCCCACCAGCAGTGTAGGAGGGTTCCCTTTTCTCCACATCCTCGCCAACATTTGTTGTTGTGTTTTGGATGTTGGCCATCCTCACTGGTGTGAGGTGATATCTCATTGTGGTTTTAATTTTCATTTCTCTGATGATTAGAGATATGGAGCATCTTTTCATGTGCCTGTTGGCCATCTGAATTTCTTCTGTGGAGAAGTGTCTAATCATGTCCTCTGCCCATTTCTTAATTGGATTATTTGCTTTTTGTTTGTTGAGGTGCATGAGATCTTTATATAATTTGGATGTCAACCCCTTATTGGATAGGTCATTTATGAATATATTCTCCTATACTGTAGGATGTCTTTTTGTTCTACTGATGGTGTCCTTTGCTGTACAGAAGCTTTTCAGCTTGATATAGTTCCACTTGTTCATTTTTGCTTTTGTTTCCCTTCCCTGGGGAGATATTTTCATGAAGAAGTTGCTCATGTTTATGTCCAAGAGATTTTTGCCTATGTTTTTTTCTAAGAGTTTTATGGTTTCATGACTTACATTCAGGTCTTTGATCCATTTTGAGTTTACTTTTGTGTATGGGGTTAGACAGTACTCCAGTTTAATTCTCTTACATGTAGCTGTCCAGTTTTTCCAACACCAGCTGCTGAAGATGCTGTCATCTCCCCATTGTATATCCAAGGCTCCTTTATCAAATATTAATTGACTGTATATGTTTGGGGTAATGTTTGGATTTTCTATTCTGTTCCACTGGTCTGTGGGTCTGTTTTTGTGCCAATACCAAATTGTCTTGATTACTGTGGCTTTGTAGTAGAGCTTGAAGTCAGGGAGCGTAATTCCCCGTTTTATTCCTCCTTCTCAGGATTGCTTTGGCTATTCGGGGTCTTTTGTGGTTCCATATGAATTTTAGAATTATTTGTTCCAGTTCATTGAAGAAAGCTGTTGGTAGTTTGATAGGGATTGCATTGAATCTGTAGATTGCTTTAGGTAGTATAGCCATTTTGACAATATTTATTCTTCCTAGCCAAGAGCATAGGATGCATTTCCATTTGTTAGTGTCCTCTTTAATTTCTCTTAGGAGTGTCTTGTAGTTTTCAGAGTACAGGTCTTTCACTTCCTTCATTAGGTTTATTCCTAGATATTTTATTGTTTTTGATGCAATTGTGAAATGAATTGTTTTTCTGATTTCTTTCTGTTAGTTCATCGTTAGTGTATAGGAAAGCAACAGATTTCTGTGTGTTAATTTTGTATCCTGCAACTTTGCTGAATTCAGAAATTAGTTCTAGTAGTTTTGGAGTGGAGTCTTTAGGGTTTTTATGTACAATATCATGTCATCTGCAAATAGTGACAATTTGACTTCTTCTTTACCAATCTGGATGCCTTGTATGTCTTTGTTTTGTCTGATTGCCATGGCTAGGGCCTCCAGTACTATGTTGAATAACGGTGAAGAGAGTGGGCATCCCTGTCTTGTTCCCGATCTTAGATGAAAAGCTTTCAGCTTCTCGCTGTTAAGTATGATGTTAGCTGTGGGTTTGTCATATTTGGCCTTTATGATGTTGAGGTACTTGCCCTCTATACCCATTTTGTTGAGAGTTTTAATCATGAATGGATGTTGAATTTTGTCAAATGCTTTTTCAGCATATATGGAGATGATCATGTGGTTTTTGTTCTTCTTTTTGTTGATGTGGTGGATGATGTTGATGGATTTTCGAATGTTGTACCATCCTTGCATCCCTGGGATGAATCCCCTTTGATCATGGTGTATGATCCTCTTGATGTATTTTTGAATTCGGTTTGCTAATATTTTGTTGAGTATTTTTGCATCTACGTTCATCAGGGATATTGGTCTGTAATTTTCTTTTCTGATGAGGTCTTTTCCAGGCTTTGGTATTAGAGTGATGCTGGCTTCATAGAATGAGTTTGGAAGTATTCCCTCCTGTTCTATTTTTTGGAAAACTTTAAGGAGAATCAGTGTTATTTCTTCTCTATATGTCTGGTAGAATTCAGAGGTGAATCCATCAGGCCCAGGGGTTTTGTTTTTGGGTAGTTTTTTGATTACCAATTCAATTTCGTCGCTGGTGATTGGTCTGTTTAGTTTTTCTGTTTCTTGCTTGGTCAGTCTTGGAAGGTTGTATTTTTCTAAGAAGTTGTCCATTTCTTCTAAGTTTTCCAGCTTGTTAGCATATAGATTCTCATAATATTCTCTTATGATTCTTTGTATTTCTGTGGGGTCCGTCGTGATTTTTCCTTTCTCATTTCTGATTGTGTTTATGTGTGTAGATTCTCTTTTTCTCTTAATGAGTCTGGCTAGGGGTTTATCTATTTTGTTTATTTTTTCAAAGAACCAGCTCTTGGTTTTATTGATTTTTTCTATTGTTTTATTCTTCTCAATTTTATTTATTTCTTCTCTAATCTTTATTATGTCCCTCCTTCTGGTGACTTTGGGCCTCATTTGTTCTTCTTTTTTCCAATTTCAGTAATTGTGTCTTTAGACTATTCATTTGGGAATGTTCTTCCTTCTTTAAATAGGCCTGGATTGCAATATACTTTCCTCTTAGAACTGCCTTTGCTGCGTCCCACAGAAGTTGTGGCTTTGTGTTGTTGTCATTAGTCTCCATATATTCTTTGATTTCTGTTTTGATTTGGTCGTTGACTCATTGATTATTTAGGGAAATGTTGTTAAGTCTCTGTGTATTTGTGAGCCTTTTTGTTTCCTTTCTAAAATTTATTTCTAGTTTTATACCTTGGTGATCTGAGAAGTTGGTTGGTAGGATTTCAATATTTTTGAAATTACTGAGGTTCTTTTTGTGGCCTAGTATGTGGTCTATTCTGGAAAATGTTCCATGTGCACTTGAGAAGAATGTGTATCCTGCTGCTTTTGGGTGCAGAATTCTGTAGATGTCTGTGAGTTGTTCTAGTGTGTTGTTCAGTGCCTCTGTGTCTTTACTTATTTTCTGTCTGGTTGATCTGTCCTTTGGAGTGAGTGGTGTTTTGAAGTCTCCTTTAATTCTGTTAGTATTTGTTTCACATATGCCGGTGCTCCTGTGTTGGGTGCATATATATTTAAAATGGTTATATCCTCTTGTTGGACTGACCCCTTTATCATTATGTAATGTCCTTCTTTATCTCTTACTGCTTTCTTCGTTTTGAAGTCTATTTTGTCTGATACAAGTACTGCAACATCTGCTTTTTTCTCTTTGTTGTTCGTGAAATATCTTTTTCAATCCGTTCACCTTTAGTCTGTGTATATCTTTGGGTTTGAGGTGAGTCTCTTGTAAGCAGCATATAGATGGGTCTTGCTTTGTTATCCATTCTATTACTCTGTGTCTTTTGATTGGTGCATTCAGTCCATTTACATTTAGGGTGATTATCGATAGATATGTACTTATTGCCATTACTGGCTTTAAATTCGTGGTTACCAAAGGTTCAAAGGTAGCTTCTCTACTATCTAACAGTCTAACTTAACTTTCTTGTTAAGTTATTGTAAACACAGTCTGATGATTCTTTATTTCTCTCCCTTCTTATTCTTCGTCCTCCATTCTATATATAGTAGGTGTTTTATTCTTTGCCTTTAGTTAGTATTTTGATGGTCTACTTTCTTTGCTATGATTTTATTTTCTCTGGTGACATCTTTTTAGCCTGAGGAGTGCTTCCATCTAGAGCAGTCATTTAAGATATCCTGAAGAGGTGGTTTATGGGAGGCAAATTCCCTCAGCTTTCGCTTGTCTGGAAATTGTTTAATCCCTCTCTCAAATTTAAATGCTAATCATGCTTGATACAGTATTCTTAGTTCGAGGCCCTTCTGTTTCATTACTTTAAATATATTATGCCATTCTCTTCTGGCCTGTAAGGTTTCTGTTGAGAAGTCTGATGATAACCTGAGGAATTTTCCTTTGTAGGTGATATTTTTTCTCTCTCTAGCTGCCTTTAATGCTCTGTCCTTATCTTTGATCTTTGCCATTTTAATTATTACGTGTCTTGGTGTTGTCTTCCTTGGGTCCCTTGTGTTGGGAGATCTGTAGGCTTCCATGGTCTGAGAGACTATTTCCTTCCCGAGCTTGGGGAAGTTTTCAGGAATTATTTCTTCAAAGACACTTTCTATGCCTTTTTCTCTCTCTTCTTCCTCTGGTACTCCAATAATGCTAATATTGTTCCGTTTGGATTGGTCACACAGTTCTCTTAAAATTCTTTCATTCCTAGAGATCGTTTTATCTCTCTCTGCCTCAGCTTTTCTGTATTCCTGTTCTCTGATTTCTATTCCATTAACAGTCTCTTGCATCTTGTCCAGTCAGCTGCTAACGCCGTCGATCACTTGTCTCATCTCTGCATTGTCTTTCCTCTCTTCCCTCACTTCCTCCCTTAGCTCTTGTATATTTCTCTGTAGATCCATCAGTATGTTATTACTTTTATTCTGAATTCTTTTTCAGGAAGATTGTGCGTGTCCATCCCTTCAGGCTTCCTCTCTGGGCTTGTCTGGGTAAGCTTTGTTTGCACCATATTCCTCTGCCTTTTCATGGCAATAGAAGTGGTTAGAAAAAGAACAAAGGGAAAAAAGAGAAAAAAAAAAAAACGCTCGCCGGGGGTAGTTTCTGTTAGGATGCTGTAGGTGGCGCTGCTGTTCCACTATTCCGCAGCCGCGGCCGCTCCGCCAGGCCACGCCACTCTGCTGGGCCCTTTGTGACTCTGGCCGGGGAGGGAACGAATGGGAGGCTGCTGATTTCTTTGGGAAGTCTCGGTGCGACTACTTTTCCAAGCCACAGTCCAAGGGGTCTGAAATTCCCCAGGATTCCCAGCCTGCTTGGCTGAGTGAGCTGGGATGATCGTGCTCCTCCATTGGGCCCCTGTTTCTTTAAGACCCCTAAAAAAGCGTGCACTTTTCTTTTGTCCCAGGGAGCCAGCTGAGTGGACCTGCCGTCTTGGATCCTGCACCCTCTGTCTCTCCAGTCTCCAATACATCGCACGATGTGTGTCAGTGCTCCCGGTGCAGATCACCAGGGCTGGTTATTTGGTGGGCCTGTGCTTCCACTCCCTCCCCGCTCAGAATCCTTCCGTCCCGCCGGTGCCCTGGGGTGGGGGAATGCTCGGGTCCTGCCGGGTTGCGGCTCTATATCTTACCCGCTTCACAAGGTGCTGAGTCCTCTCAGGTGTAGCTGCAGCCTGGGTGTTGTCCTGCATCTTCTGGGCTCTCTTTTAGGAACAGTTGTATTTGTTGTATTTTCATAAATATATATAGTTTTGGGAGGAGATTTCCGCTGCCCTGTTCATGCCGCCATCTTCCAGAACTCGATTCTATCTATTTTATAAGTGTTTTATAAAAACACGCATGTGCACATGCACCTCCCGCCACACCCCATTATGAGAACATTCTTATTACCTGTGGAGAACTTGGCATGTTAGGTGATCTCTGGGCTCATAAGAGTCACAGTTGGGAAAAGCAGGAGACTGTGAGAGTTAAACCTTGAGAGAGGCTCTTAGCGTCATGCATACCTCTATCTACCCTACTTTCCTCCACTGCCTCCACAAATGTCCCATTCTTCCTCAGTGTTGTGTTTCATCTTTTTTTTTAACTGAACAAAATTCCACCAAATGAAAATCCATTTGGTTAAAATGAGTGTCATCATAAGAAATATGAAAAATCTATAGGGTTAAACAATGACTCAGTCACTCACAGGATGAGTGAGTTCTTTTTCTTGTTACTCCTGAACCACAAAGGGTTCTGCTCCTGGGATAATCTATTCAGCTACATCAAAGATTATATATGAAATTCATGAATTAATTCACATTATAAATATGTCAGACCATTTGGGGACATATGGAGTAAAAATGCAACCCTCTTTCCTATTTCCTCAATTCCTTCTCCTCCCATAGGTCTAAGCATATACATATATGCTATATACACACACACACACAAATATGTTTTCCACTTAACAATATGTCTTGAAGATATTTTCCATATCAGTATACATTGATTAGTTAAAAAACAAATTGTTGCATGGTGTCACCACAGGTGGACACAGAGTTGGGCAATCATTACATGTAATTCTAGAACCTTGCACCCATTAGTAGTCACGCCCCATCTCCCCATACTCCTGGTCTTCCAGCCCTAGGCAGCCACTAATCTACTCTGTCTTTGTCGATCTGCCTATTCTGGAGTGGGATCATACAATATACGATCTTTCTGTCTGGCTCTTTTCACTTAGCATAATGTTTTCAAGGCTCGTCTTTGTTGTAGCATGTGCCAGTACTGCATGTCTTTTTAGGGCTAAATAAATTCAACTGAATGTCTACACCACATTTTGCTTACTCATCAGTTGATGGACATTTGGGTTGTTTCCACTTTTTGGTTATTGTGAATATAAGGCTGCTATGAACATTTGTGGACATGTCTTTTTGAGAACATACACTTTTGTTTTTCTTAGATATATATCTAGGAGTGGAATTGCTGGATATATGGTAACTATATGTTTAGCTTTCTGAGAAACAGCCAAACTGCTTTCCAGAGTGGCTGCACCATTTTACATTCCATCAGCAATGCATGCTGGTTCTGATTTTCCATATCTTCCACACTTGTTAGTGTCTGACTTTTTGACTCCAGCTATCCTAATGAGTACAAAGTAGTATTTCGTTGTGATGTTGATGCTGCTTTTCTTAATGAATAACGATTTCACTATGTCCTTTTAGGCCATTTGCTTATCTTCTTTGGAGAAATGACTCTTTAGATCCTTTACTCATTTTTAATTGAGTGAGCTTTTTACTATTGAGTTGTATGCATTTTTAAAAATATATTCTGGATACAAATCCCTTATCAGATATATGATTTGCAAATATTTTTTTTCTATTCTGTGTGTGCTGTTTTCACTCCAACATTACATTTATCGATCTTTTAATTACTGTCAATCTTAATGGTCAGAAAAGGTATCTCACTGACCGATGTGAATTGAATTTTCCCCAGGTTGAACACATTTTTATGTATTTATTAGCTATTACTAGTCTTTCTAATATATGATGTCTGGTTATGTATTTTACCAAATGTTGTTTGTTTGTCCTTCTTGTTTAGAAAAAAAATCTAGCTAACAGACCTTTGAATAAAATATTCTATTCTGGCTTCCTTCCTTGCTGGTACATTTTTTGCAAGGATCTGGAGGGCTAGATTCAATTTTTTAGACTCTTAGGGGATTTCTCTAGAATGTGGCACTGCAAGGAGGGCTGGTCCTCAGCCCAGCTCAAGATCCACTAGCCACCCACTTCTTTCCTTTTTACCCCTTGAGGCAGTACACAGGATACCCACACCCTGGCTCTCCCAATCACACTCCTTCTATCTCCCCGCAAAAGACCCCTATACTCCCCTTGCCCCCAGTCAGCAGGGGAGCCCAGGTACCAGTAGAAGGGGGCAGACTCTGGGTGCACATGTCCCTGTTGCTCTGTGGACTCCTTGCTTTATGTGCCATGAAGAAAAGGGAGCCAAGGGAAGATTCAGAGCTTGCACAGGGGCCCTTCTTGTAGGGATCTAATGATGAACAATTGTGTAACAGGAAAATGAATTCTCTACTAAAAATAAATGCTATTAACATTAACTTTTATATGGGAAAACTCATCACAATTTCCATACAATTAATCTATGAATAAACCTTTGCCACCCACTTATAAGTTTGAAACGGTGTTCCGTCAAGTCCATGTTCATTTGATCCTAGTCCTTGCATTTGTTAATTCCTGGTTATGATTGTAAACTGTCATATGAGCAGAGTCTGAAGTTGGGAATTTTATTTTTGAAAATATAGAAGTATATAAAATATCTTGATGTGAGGAAATTGATGGGGAAATCAAGCTAAATTTAGAATGCAGTTTTCAAATACAATCTGCTACAAGACTAAGGGTTACAAATCTAAATGATGGTTATTGTTAATCCCAAAGCGACCAAAAACCAAACCAAAACAAGAAAACAAAAACATAAACAAACAAAACCAGACTGAAAGTGGATAGTTAGTAAGACAAAGCTGTAATATCTCCTTAAGAAGTCTCATATAAATGTCTAGATTTTAGGAACAGGGTTTAATTAAGTAGGTCAAATCAAGGAAGGACAACTGGGAAATTTCAAGTTCATTTTGGGCCTTCAGATGGGACTTAATGCTAATTAACTTACCTTAAACCAACTCTGCTTAATATGTAATGGAATAAACAATTATGCCTTATTCTTTTCATAATCTAGTCAGCATCCTTTTTCTTCCAATGTTAATATCAGTATGCATCAAAAAGAGTAAAATACCTAGGAATACATTTATCCAAGGAGGTGAATGACCTGTACTGTGAAAACTATAAGGCACTGATAAAGAAATTGAAGACAACACAAATAAATGGAAAGATATTTTATGTTCATGGATTGGAAGAATTAATATTGCTAAAATGTCCATACTATCTAAAGCAATCTGAAGATTCAGTGCAAATTTTTCATGGCATTTTCACAGAACTAGAGAAAATAATCTTAAAATTTGTATGGAACCTCTAAAGACCCCAAGCAGCCAAAGCAATCTCAAGAAAGAACAAAGCTGAAGGTATCATGCTCCCTGATTTCAAACTATACTACAAAGCTACAGTAATCAAAACAGTATGGTACCGGCACAATAACAGAGACAGAGATCAATGGAACAGACTAAAGAGCCCATGCTGATGTGGTCAATTCATCTACAACAAAGAAGGCAAGATTATACAATGTGGAAAGGCCATCTCTTCAATAAACGATGTTGGGAAAACTGGACAGCTACATGCAAAAGAATGAAACTGGGCCACTTCTCATACCATATACAAACATAAACTCAAAATGGATCAAATGCCTAAATGTAAGACCTGAGTCCATAAAATTCCCAGAAAGAAAACATAGGCAGTAAAGTCTTTGACACTGGTCTTAGTGATATATTTTTTATCTATTTCCTCAGGCAAGGACAACAAAAGCAAAACAACAAATGGGACTGCATCAAACTAAGAAACTTCTGCACAGTGAAGGAAGCCATCAGCCAAACGTTTGCCAAGGCGACCTACAGAATGAAAGAATATATTCACAAATGATATATCCAATAAGGGGTTAACATCCAATATAAATGAGGAACTCATAAAACATCATGTCAAAAAGTAAATAATCCAATTAAAAATGGGCAGAGGACCTGAATAGACACTTTTCCAAAGGAGACATACAGATGACCAATAGGCACACAAAAGGCTGGTCAAAATCACTAATCATCAGGGAAATACAAATCAAAACCACAATGAGATACCACGTCACCTGTCAGATGGTTATTTTCAAAAGGACAAGAAATAACAAGTATTGGCAAAAGTGTAGAGGAAAGGGAACCCTTGTGTGCTGTTGGTGGGAATGTAAAGTGGTGTAGGAATTTACAGTATGGAAAAGAGCATGGTGGTTCCCATAAAAATTAAAAATAGAACTACCACATAATCAAGCAATTCCACTTCTAGGCATTTACCTGAAGAAAAGGAAAACACATATGAATTCCTATGCTCACTGCAACATTATTTATAATAGCAAAGATATCAAAGGTACCTAAATGCCTATCAATAGATGAGTGGATACAGAAGATATGGTAAATATACACAATTGAATATTACTCAGCCGTAAAAAAGTATGAAATTTTGTCATTTGTGACAACATGGATGGATATAGAGATTATTACACTAAATGAAGTAAGTCAGACAGAGACTGAAGTCATATGGTACGACTTCACTTATATGTAGTATCTAAAAAACAAAATAAGCAAACAAACTCATAGATACATAGAAACAGACTCATAGATACAGAGAATAAATTGATGGTTGCCAGAGGGGAGGGACTAGGGAGATGGTACAGTCTTCCAGGTATGAAATAATAAGACAGGGGGATGTAAAGTACAGCATAGGGAATATAGTCAGTAAAAGTTTAACAACTTTGTGTGGTGAGAGACGGTAACTTAGACTTACTGTGGTGACCATTTCATAAAATATATGTAAATATTGAATCACTACATTGTACACTGAAACTAATATATGTCAATTCTTCATTAAAAAACAGTTGAGAGAAAGCATGTAATTGTCAGATGCAGTCATAATACTTTCGGCTTATTCAGTTTTGATAAGCATTTCTTAAGATTAGCCTGGCAAATGATTTTTCTCTGGGCTTTCAGGCAGCAAACCAAACATCTTTCCGTAAGTGAAATAAATGCTGCTCTGGGAGTTAGGGCACTTGGATACACATGCTGAAGCTCCCCTGAGGAGTGGTCTGGGTCCTACACATTCACCTCAAGGTCTTCAAGGTGTGTTATGGACTAAGAGGTTTCCTGTCTCCCTCACAGTGTTGTGTAAGGAGCAACAGAACTTATTTGTGTGAAAGCACTTTGGAAAGTATAGAGCTAGTGCTCATCTCACTGGTTTGTTGTGACAATTAAATGAATCAATATTAGCCTGGTGCATGAATTGCTCGATTAATATTAATTATTACTAATGTTTTCCCTGCTTTTCACATTTAAACCCATGCTTTGTTTTCTACACCATCAAACAACATTCCATCTTGGAAAAATTAGAAGGTAGGTATACAGGAACGCTAAATTCAATTTTACAAGAGGATGGATTAGAAATGATTTGATATTCACAAGTCACTTCCCTCTAAGTCATTTATATCTTATCCTTTTGCATCCTGTTAACACTAAACTGTGAAAAATATGAATATTAAATGTGGATTTCTTATTAAAAGAGAAACCTCTGTTTCTTATTTGTACCCTGCTTCTCTAATGGCGTTTGCATTAGCTGATTTTGAGTTCTGGCCACCGTCTCCTCATGCACTTCTCAGTGTTTCCACAGCAGGGCAGAGCAGCACCATAGAACGAATACTAGTCAAGCTGAGCTATTGGAATGCCAGGTCTGTCAGCCTTCACCTTTCTGGATCCTGCAGTCTAATATGAAATCCAGTGAATGCTTTGTTTGACGTTGTACTTATTAAATTTACAGGTCCCTATGCAACAGAGGGGGTGAGGACTTGATCATATGGGTGAATGTTGAAACCACAGTGATGGTTATGTGAAACCATCATAAGGTTGTATGTCAATGATACTTTAACAAAAAAAATTTACAGGTTCTTCCTGAAGCACTGGCATGCTCCCTGAGCATTTTGTGTGTGCGTGTTCAATATAACCAGGAAGAGAGCCTAATGTCGGCCCCGTAAAACTGGCCTTCATTTTGTCTGATGCATTCCTCCGCAGAGCTAAGGGAAACCTAGCCTTGTGCTTGAGACCGCCCCTGGTGTTGCTGTTGTGACCGAGGGTCCCTTCGAGAAACCAACAACTTATGCTGCTGCTGGTCTTTTCCCTCATGTGCAGAAGTGAGATTACAAAAGGATGCACCCGAGGCTTTGACATTGTTTTTACAGCCCCTGTTTGACCCTGCATGGGATCTAGACATTTTGTTGATTTCCCTACAGCCTAACTTCCAGAGTAATCTGTAGGTAAGTCTCTGTATGGACACTGGTAAATTAAACAAATATACATAGTAAATGAGTTCATATGGACAAAATGTTCCAATGAATATTTAGTTGTAAATTTAATCACTTACTATTAACTTTTCTTTTCCATCCTGGCAATACTTTCAGAAAAGTTCCCATAAGGAAGAGGTGGCAGAATAGGACGGTAAGGTGAAAACTGCCTCCCACACACACACCAAGGAAGCAACTACAGCAAATACAGCTAATCCTGAAAATGACCTGAAGACTGCAGAGCAGACACCTACACCTGGGGGAGAAGAGAGGACCACACAGAGAAGGGTAATGGGGCAGAGCTATGATCCATCAGGACCCAAGCCCTCTTCCCCCATCCCAGCCCACAAGCAGGAGACAGATATGGAGTGGGGAGAGAGGGGATAAGCACACAGGAGCCCTGCACACCTGGCCCTGGCAATCTGCTCTGGGAACATGAGTCCATGTTGCACTGGGCTTTGGTGATTCATGGGGCTGGACATCAGGGAGAGTTGGAGCACTCTGGGGGGCTGACTTTTGTCAGTTGTGGAGGACAGGCATGCTCTGTCAGTCCTGCTGAGACCCAATACAGAGAAGGCAGTTTGAAAGGTTTACCAGCAATGGGAAATGTACCAGAGGGGCAGGGGTCAGAGGGAGCTCTCTCCAGAGGGGAAGTGGCAGGTGGATGACATTTTCCAGACCTCCCTCAGGCCAACTGGTAGGGCATTCATGGGAGCCAGCCATAAAAGTCTCGGTCTCTCCCACACTGGTGGCTCAGCCCCATGGTGCTGCTCCCTTGCACATCTGCCCACGCAGCTGGTTGGGTCCAGCGGCAGTCTGATTTTGTTGACTGGTAGGAAGAGGGTAGACTACACATTCCCAGCTCTCCTGGCCCTCCCTCAGCCCAATGGGCTAGATATTTGCAGGAGCCAGCTCTGAAACACTATGTGCCCCAGTCGCTTAACCCCAGGGCTGCATGGCGTGCCTGCCCCGATTGGCACACTTGGCCTAGCAGCAGGCCACCATTGCTGACAAGCAGGCAGTGGATGGTTTCAACCACAAGGGACCCAGGAGAAGTGCCGGACAACATACAAAGGGCACACAGAGCTCGTCTGTGGGGATCAGCCTCCACTGGAGGACAAGCAGAAAGGCAGTCCTGCCCACAGCCCAACAACAGCAACTGAAGCTTAGCTGCAAAAGAGAACTAGGCATTGGAGAGCAGAGTCTCGAGCTTCAGGGCACCACAGATGACCACTTCATAAAGCCATTACTTTCAAGACTAGGGGACATAGCTTATCTATCTAATACAAAGGAAGAACAGAGAAACCCAGACAAACTGAGGAGGCAGAGGAATATGGTCCAAATAAAAGAACAAGATAAAACACCAGAAAAGGGTCTAAATGCAATGGAGGTTAGCAATCTTCCTGATAAAGAATTCAAAGTAACAGTCATACATATGCTTACTGAACTGGGAAAAAAAAAATTGATGACCTCAGTGAGAACTTCCGATAGAAAATATGGAAAAGAGCCCCTCAGAGCTGGAAAATACAGTAACTGAAATACAAAGTACAATAAAGGGAATGAATAGCAGACTGCTGGAAGAAGAGGGAAGAATCAGTGTGATGGAAGATAAGAGAACAGCAGAGTAACTAAACTGAGGAACACAGAGAAAAAAATATTTCTAAAAATGGGATGTTAAGAGAACTGTGTGACCACTCCAAATGAAACAATAACTCATAATAGGGGTACCAGAAGAAGAGGGAGACAAAGGAGTAGGAAGTCTCTTTGAAGAAATAATAGGTAAAAACTTCCACAATCTGGGGAAGGAAATAGACACCCAGGCTCTGGAAGCCCATTAAGCCCCTAATGAAAGGAACCACAGGAAGACAACAGCAAGACATATAGTAATTAAAATGATGAAGATTAAAGATAAAGAGAATCATAAAAGCAGCAAGAGAGAGAGAGAGAGGTAGACAGTTACATATAAGGGAAACTCCATAAGGCTAGGGGCAGTTTTTCAGCAGAAACTTCACTGTCCAGAAGGGAGTGGCATGAAATGTTTAATGTATTGAAAGGGAAGAAATTACAACCAAGAATCCTCTATCCAGCAAGGTCATAATTCAGAAATGAAGGAGAGATTAAAAGTTTTACAGATAAATGAAGCTTAAAAGAATTCACATCACTAAACCAGCCTTACAGGATATGTTAAAGGGACTTTTGTAGATGAAAAAGTTCTAAAGTCTAAGTATTGTTCTTTTTTATTTTTTTTAAGCAAAGACTAACGTGTAATACTTGAAAATCATTTGTCAATTGTGAAGGAAGGATTAACTCTTAAAATGAAGCAGTTTATTAAACACTTACCCTTATGGTGATGATAAAATACAGAATTATCATAGAAAATGTAACATGTACACACATCGAACTTTTAACAATAGCTATTGATTATGGGCAAGACTGCCTGTGATTTAAGTTTTCTTTTGAACTTTTCTTCTAAGCGCTCTACCACAGTCTGCCAACCTGGACACTACTACATTTTGGGCCAGATGCTTTTTTGTTGTAGGATACCACCTTGTGTTTTCAGGGAGTTTGAAGCTGCATCCTTAGCTTTGATCCCCTGCATACCAGTAGCACCTCCCCTTTTCCACAGTCATGGCAAATGAAAACGTCTCAAAACATTGTTAAGTGTCCCCTGGAGGGCAAAATGCCCCTGGATGAGCACCACTGCTGTATAGTGAATGAGATTTTATTATACATACAATGCTAGGAATATATAAAGATAGACACAGATAGATTGATAAGTAGAGGTAAATATACATCAGTATACTTGCTATGTAATTTTTCATTTGTAAACACAGCCATTTTCTAATAGCATTAAAAATTCTTCAGAAACATAAAATCTGTATAAGTTTATTCCATAGACATCTAGTATCCTGCTGGAAATGTATTTTTAAAAATAAATGACCCTAAAATAATGAGTTTGATAATGTGATATTGTTTATGTATGTGTATATATAAAATCATAAATATATGTGTGTACACACACACATAATTAGAATCAATGCCTAGAATTGTAGCATAATGGGTTTCATGTTCATGACAAGGAGCTGTGAATGTATAACCCCATCCAGCAGCACATATGAGAGAGCCCAGTTTCTTACAACAGCTTAAATCATAATTAGACATTAAAAATTAGTTGCTTTCCAAACTGCAAATAGCTGTATTTTTCTGAATGTAAGAGTAATCTATGCTCATTGAAAACATTCAGAATGTAAAGTATGAGGCAAACAAAACTTAACTCTTCCAGAAACTTTTTTTCCATGAGAATCACCGATTTCCCCATGTCCCCAGTCTGCAAGTCTTCCTGATTCGAAGAAGTGGCACCACCATCCACCCAAATACTGTGACCAAAACCTAAGAGTCATCACTGATTGCTGTCCTTCCCTCATGACCTTACAGCCATTCAAGTTTTCCCAGCTGAAGTCCCAGGTAGTGACATGGTAGAGCAGAGCCAAGCCATCCTCACTCTGCCCTGTCTGAATTCCAGCTCTACAGGATGACTGAGCTTGATCAAATGGCCACTGTTGCATGACACTCACTCACAGAGTGGTAGATGACCAGGGCGCATTCTATTCGTTTACTCTTTAAGTACATCCTTTACTTCGTCAGTATTTTATTTTTCATATTCCATTCCATTTCAATTTTGCTCTTTGTCTATTCCATCCTTCATAACCTTGTATTCTATTTTGCATTCCAGATCTCATTCCATTTGTTTCTATTCCACTTTGGTACTTTTAAATCTATACTGCAAATTTCATAGTCCATCACTTTCATGACATGGCATGTTCTGTTCCAGTTTATGATTCCTTCCTCCTTAATTTTTATTTCCTCCTATTTTCTTTAATGTTTTATTTCTCTGTATATTCCATTCCATCCCTTTTCTCATGTGACATTACATAAATATTGTTTTTACTCCATGGGCCATTAGGTATTTCCACTCCACTTTCCCATCATACACCATTCAGTTTCCATCCCCTCGATTTGCCATTCCATATCCTGTTCAGGTCTGTATTCCTTTCTCCATGTCATTCTAGTTTCCGCAGCAATCAGGCTCCACTTCATTCCATTCTGCATGCCTTCTTCAATCCATTTTCCATTCCATATTGTTTAACACTCCAAATACCCGGCCATGCTCTTTTCACTCTAGTTACTCATCCTGTCCGGTAAACACTGCCCACTCCATTCAGCCAAAATTGTTACAGCCGTGACTTTTAAGAGGACATCTTGCTAATATTTTAAAGAAATAATCACAAATGTGCATGGCCCGTACCAAGAATTTCCTCTTCTAGGAATTTATCCGTGAGAAGGGCATGAGTGAGGATGTGAACAAGTTTTAGTAAAAAGGATATACCTCACAGTGATGTTATAGTGAAAAGTTGGAAACAGTGTAAATGGTCAGTATTGGAATGTGTGAAAATGTAAGCTTCTATAAATGGAATATTCCGCACTTAAAAATGGCCTTGTGGAAATGTATTTATTGACATGGAAAGAGTGTTTTCTGGACCCCCAAAGCAGGTTACCAAACAGTATCTATAGATACGTGAAGCGTTTCATTAAATAAAATCAACTATGACATGTGTATGAATGGCTTTTCTGCCAACATGTAGGTAAAGACTCCCAGCACGTATCTAGGGGTGTGTGAGAATTTAGGTGCTAGCTTTCTTGTATTTGCTTTTTCTGTTGTGGATACTGAAAATGCAGCCCTATTGTAATAATGACTGAAGAGCAGGGTCCAAATACTGAACTTCCATCCTGTGCATCTCAGCATATTCATATTAACAGAAACTAGACAATAGGTGGAACAAACTAATGCACGTTCATCTACGCAGCCTATACAGGTGCCGCTGCAAACTTAAGGACAGTATCATCCTTAATCCCAGCCAACCCCAGTCTGTGTTCGTGGGGCAAGGCAGGGAGAAGCATCTTACTGGAATGGTCTAAATCCCTCTATGGTGCCTGGCAGCAGTGCTGAACATCCCAAGACAGTGTGGGCCTGCATCCCTTTTCTCGCCTTCAGGACACTTTCCAATAGGAGCCCCCCTCCCTCGCCCCGTGCGGGGTCCAGATGACTGGAGGGATTCTGGGACCATCCCTTCTGGAGTCACACATGGGCCCAGTGACCTGACCAGATCCTAGAAGGGACGCCTGGTTCGGGGATTTCTCCTGTTGGCCAGCGTGGTGTTTCTTTCAAGCCACTGCTTGAGGTTGAGTCCGCAGAGCGGTGCTGGCAAGCTAAGCGGACTCGGGGTGACTCAAATTGTTTATATAGATAGCCTTGCTGCCACCCTGCAAACATGTACGCAAACCACACACACACACACACACACACACACACACACACACACACAACCACACACTCCCCCCCACCCCCCACACACTCATAGGGGCCCAGGTGAGGTCAGGGAATTCGCAGCATTGACTCAGTCAGGCGACCACAGACACATGGAGCGCAGCCTCCTGCTCCGCGCCAAATGGAGCTACGTTGGCGGGCTCTGGAAAGACGAGTCACGTGACTCCCACATCACCAATCATGAGCGACAGGGCCTGCCCACCGTCCTTGCCTCTCCACCCTGGGCTTCACCCACGCAGAGTCCGCAGCGGTGCTCCCGTCTGGGAGCGAGATCCTGTCGTGATGGCCTCGCAGTCCTACTGGAAGAAGAAGCTGAAGCAAGAGCTGGGTGAGGTGTCGGCGGGGCCGAAGAACAGGTGAACAGCGTCGCCCCTACCCCTGGTGATGCCCACGGGACCCACAGCCTTGATCTGGGGGCCTCGGCTACAATAGTATGGAGCGATATGCCTCCGCCCGGTGGTGGTGCAACAGCGGGTTCCTCCGTTGGGGCCATTACGGCCGCAGGGCTGCTGCCCATGGGCTGGGTGCAGGTCTCAGCCCAGCGGCAGCGGCCGTTCTCGGAGCTCTCCATGGAGTCATGTTGTCCGAAGCCAGGACAAAGCACCAGGCTCTGCTCTTCTTGGTCAAGCAGCCCGGCCACGCCCTGCCCCCCGCAGCCGCCCCACCACCCCTGGCCCTGCTGCTACACCACCCTGCCAGGCCCTGCTCTCAGCAGCTACGCATCCCGTCAGGATGCTGCTCTTCAGAGCTGGGCTCTGTTCGCCACCACACTGTGCACCCACTTCAGTACCTGCTCATGCCGCGGTGTGCTTGCACCAGGCTCTGCTCTCCATCACCGAGACATTGCGCCAGGCTTTGCTCTTCGCCATCGTCATGCATCTGAGCCAGGTCTTGCTCATGGCAGCTGTGCATCCGCAGAAGTTCCTGCCCTCCTTGGTTGCGTCATGCCACCAGCTTCCATTCTCTGCAGTCAAACTTACAGGCCAAGCCCTCCTGCTATCCGAAGCTGCACTACTCCGCCAGGCGCTGCTCTCTGTAGTCACGCATCCCTGTGGGGGGCTGCTGTCCGCTGTGGTGCCCTGGCACCAGGCCCCTCCACCTTGCGCCACAGTGCCCTGGCGCCAGGCTTCACCGCCTTCTGCCGCGGTGCACTGACACCAGATCTGTGCCCTGGTCTCAGTCACCGCACGCTACTGCCTGGCCCAGCTCTCCACCACTTTGCTAAAGTCTAAGTATTTTTCATTAGTGAAAATAAACCTACAGTAAAAGCAATAGACCAGTTACTAAGAAAGTATGATGTTGGTGGGGAGGACTTGATAATAGGGGGGAATGTAGTAACCACAATGTTGCTCATGTGAAACCTTCAAGAGATTGTATGTCGATGATACCCTAATAAAATAAATAAATAAAAAGTTTATGTTAAAAAAAGAAAATGAAGCTAAGAAGCTATCAAGCCCTTAAAAGCACAAGAAGTACAATTAGGCAAGCAGCCAGCGCCCAGCTGGGAGAAGCCCTCCGCCTCTTGGTCCAGTTTCCTCACTGTCCCCTCTCATAGTCAGCCTGGAAAGGCCAGCTTTATATCAGTGGGCTTGCAAGTCGTCCAGCACCTTTGCACTTGTAAGAGAAAAGCAGTGAATTCAACCCAGCGCAGTGGCCAGTGGAAATGGGTGGGGCCAGGGGCCCCAATGGCATCATTTGTCTACCTGCAACCTCTTAACCTAGATATCTGTCTCATGAAGGGGTCCGAGTGAAAGCGTCGTGGTGCCCGGACAGACTTCTAGCACTGAGATGCTGCCTTAAGGGACAAAGCTGAGCTCAGCTGCCCAAGAGAGGGGCAGTGCTCACCATCAGACAGCAGAGGGCGCTATTTCCCCTGTGTAATCCTTTGAATGCTTGCCCAGCCAGGCTGCCCAGAGGGTGGGTTCACCCATCTCCAGGGGTAAGATTAGGGGGAGGTGAACAAGGCAGGGTTGTGATAGTGCAGGGTTAGGTCCTGTCTTTATTTAAGACTTTGATACTTCGTTCATCATGAGGATTTTTCTGCATGCCTCATTGCCTCACCCTAGTCCCACCCTGGCAGATCTAATCTATAAATTGCACCACCAGCTCAGAGTTTGCCATTGGTGAGATAAGGTCTGGATGTAACAGGCTCTTTGTACCTCTAAAGAAATGGCTGGCAAAGGGAATTCATCCTGAATTCCTGCCTTTGATGTCACTTCACAGTCAGTGCTGGGTCTCAATTTTCTCCTCTGTAAAATGAGGTTAGCGATCTCTTTGCACAATTTATTCTGAAGATGGATGTCATCTGAATGGAGTACTCTCTAAGAGCCAGACACTGTGCTAAGTCGGCCTTTTAGTTATAAAAAAAAAAAGTATGATGTTGAAAAACCAAAACTAGTAAAATCAACTATATACAAAATAGATGTAGGATATGATATACATAAAGTGTGGAGGAGGATGAAGAATACAAAAGTTATGTACTTGAAATCGAGTGACCATCAACTTAATATAGACTATTACATATTTAAGAACCTTATGGTAACCACAAATCTAAAGTCTATAAAAGATATACAAAAAAAAAAAAAGAAATCCAAGCATAGTATTAAAACCATCAAATCACATGAGAAGAGTATGAGAGAGGAAGAAAGAACAGAGAGGAATGACAGATAAAACCAGAAAACAATAAAATGGCAAAGTACAGACCTATCAGTAACTACCTTAAATGTAAATGGATTGAATGCACCAAACAAAAGCCAAAGGGTGGTGGATTGGATAAAGAAAAAAGACCCATCTATATGCTGCCTACAAGAGCCATATTTCAGACCCAAAGGCGCATACAGACTGAAAATGAAGGGATGGAAAAATATATTCCTGCAAATAATAGAAAAAAAAAACAGGAGTAGCAGTACTTGTATCAGACAAAATAGACTTTAAAACAACAAAAATAACAAGGAACAAAGAAAGACATTATATAATAATAAATGGATCAGTCTGACAAGAAGATATAACCATTGTAAATATCTAGTCACCCAACATAGGAGCACCTAAATATATAAAATGAATACTAAGAGACCTAAAGGGAAAAATAGACAGCAACACAATAATATAGGGGATTTTAACATCCCACTTACATTAATGGATAGATCATCCAGACAGAAAATAAATAAGGAAAAAGAGGCATTGAATGACACATTAGACCAGATGGACTTAACAGATATATACAGAACATTCCATCCCAAAGCAGCAGAACACATGTTTCTCAAGTATACACATGGAACATTCTCCAGAACAGATCACATATTAGGGCACAAAAAGGGCCTCAACAAATTCAACATGATTAAAATTGTACCAAGCATCTCTTCAGACCACAGTAGTATGAAACTGGAAATCAATTACATGAAGAAAACCAAAAAACCCCACACAAACAGATGGAGGCTAAACAACATGCTTCTAAATAATCAAAGAATCAATGAACAAATCAAAGAGGAAATCAAATAATACCTGGAGATAAATGAAAACAGAAAAACAATGATTCAAAATATGTGGGATGCAGCAAAAGTGGTTCTAAGCGGGAAGTACATAGCAATACAAGCCTACCTCAAGAAACAAGAACAATCCCAAATAATCTAACATCACAACTAAAGGAACTAGAAAAAGAAGAACAAACACAACCCAAAGTTAGTAGAAAGAGGGACATAGTAAAGGTCAAAGCAGAAATAAATGAAAGAGAATAATAAAACAATAGGAAAAAAAATCAATGAAATGAAGAGCTGGTTCTTCAAGAAGATAAACAAGACTTATCAAGAAAAAAAGAGAGGACACAAACAAAATCAGAAACAAAAAGGAGAAGTTAACAACTGACACCACATAAATTCAAAGAATTAAAAGAGAATTCTGTGAAAAATTATATGCCAATAAATTGGACAACTAGAAGAAATGGACAAATTCCTAGAAACGTACTATCTTCCAAGCCAGACCAAGGAACAGAAAATCTGAACAGACCTATACCAGCAATGAAACAGAATTGGAATAAAAAATCTAAAAAACAGAAGTTCATTACCAGATGGCTGCACAGCTGAATTCTACCAAACATTTAAAGAAGAGCCAATGTCCATCCTTTTTAAAGTATTCCAAAATGTAGAAGAGAAGGGAATACTTTCAAACTCATTTTATGAGGCCAGGATTATGCCATTGCCAAAACCATACAAAGACACTACAAAAAAAGAAAATTACAGACCAATATCCTGATGAGCACAGATGCAAGAATTCTCAACAAAATATTAGCAAACCAAATTCACATATATATCAAAAGGATCATCTATTATGACCAAGTGGGATTTATTTGAGGGATGCCAGGACGGTATAATATTCATAAATCAGTCAATGTGATACACCACATTAAAAAAAGGAGGGATAAAAACCACATGATCATTTCAATAGATGTGGAAAAAGCATTTGGCAAAATTAAACATCCATTCATAAAGACTCTCAACAAAATGAAAATAGAGGGAATGTACCTCAACATAATAAGGCCATATATGACAAACCCACAGCTAACATGATACTCAATGGTGAAAAGCTAAAAGCTTTTCCTCTAAGATCAGGAACAAGACAAGTGTGCCAACTCTCACCACTTTTATTAAACAAAGTACTAGAAGTCCTAGCCACAATAATCAGACAAGAAAAAGAAAAGGCATCCCAATTGGTAAGGAAGAAGTTAAACTGTCACTATTTATAGATGACATGATATATATAGAAAATCCTAAAGACTCCACGAGAAAACTGTTAGAATAATTGGATTCAGCAAAGCTGCAGGATACAAAATCAATATACAGAAATCTGTTGCATTTCTATATAATATTAGATTTCAGTAATAATGAACTAACAGAAGAGAAATCAAGAAAACAATTCCACTTACAATTGCATCAAAAAGAATAAAATACCTAAGAATAAAACTAACTAAGAAGGTAAAAGACCCTACTCTGAAAACTATAAGGCACTGATGAAAGAAATCAAAGAAGACAAAAATAAATGGAAAGCTATTCCATGCTTATTGATGAGAAGAATATTGTCAAAATGGCCATCCTGCCCAAAGCAATTTACAGATTCAATGCAATTCCTATAAAAATACCAATGGCATTTTTCAATGAACTACAGCAAATAATCCTAAAGTTAATATGGAACCACAAAAGACCCCAAATAACAAAAGAAATCTTGGGAAAGAACAAATCTGGGGGTATCATGCTCCCTGACTTCAAGCTATACTACAAAGCTACAATAATTAAAACTGTATGGTACTAGCACAAGAACAGACTTATAGATAAATGGAACAGAATAGAGAGTGCAGAAATAAACCCACACTTATATGGTCAATTAATATATGAAAAAGGAGCCATTAATATACAATGGGGAAAAGACAGTCCCTTCTATAACTGGTGTTAGGAAAACTGGGCAGCTACATGCAAAAGAATGAAACTGGAATACTGTCTAATTCCATACATGAAAGTGAACTTGAAATGCATTAAAGACCTAAATATAAGACATGACATCACCAAACTCTCAGAAGAAAACATAGGCAAAAAATCTCTTGAACATAAGCATGAGCAATTTTTTTCTGGACACATCTCCTTGGGCAAGGGAAACATAATAAAAATGAACTATCAAGCTAAAAGGCTCTCCCAAATATATGGGAGAATATATTTGTAATGATTTATCTGACAAAGGGTTGACATCCAAACTATATAAAAGAACTCATAGGACTCAACACCAAAAAAAAATCCAAATAACCCAATTAAAAAATGGGCAAGGACCTGAGCAGACAGTTTTCCAAAGAAGAAATACAAATGGCCAACAGGCATATGAAAAGATGCTCCATATCAGTAATCATCAGAGAAATGCAAATCAAAACCACATTGAGATACCATCTCACATCAGTCAGAATGGCCACAATTCAAAAGACAAGAAATAACAAATGTTGGTGAGGATGTGGAGAAATCAGAACCCTCCTACACTGTTGGTAGGAATGTAAATTGCTGTAGCCATTATGGAAAGCAGTATGGAGGGTCCTCAAAAAACTAAAAATAGAAATACCTTTTGACCCAGTAATTCCACTTCTAGGGATTTACTCAAAGGAAATAAAATCTCTGATTCAAAAAGATACAAGCACCCCTATGTTCACTGCTGCATTATTTACAATAGCCAAGATATAGAAGGAACGTAAGTGTCCATCAGTAGGTGAATGAATAAAGAAGAAGTGCTACATATACACAATGGAATATTATTCAGCCTTAAAAAAAATCTGACCATTTGTGACAACATGGATGGACCTAGAGGGTATTATGCTAAGTGAAATAAGCCTGGTGGAGAAGGACAAATACCATATGATTTCACTTATATTCAGAATCTAAAAACAAATCAAAACAAAATGAACAAAATGGTAATAGTTTCATAGACACTGAAAAGTGACTGGTGGTTATCATGGGGGAGAGGTTGGGGTGGGTGAGTGAAATAGGTGAAAGGCATAAAGAGGCACAAAAATCTCAATCATAAATTAGTCATGGGGATGAAAGAACAGCTTAAAGAACATAGTCAATGGTTCTATAACTTTTTCTATATTGACAAAGAGTAGCTATATTAGTTGGGGTGAGAATTTAATAATGTATGTAACTGTCAAATCACTATATCGTGTACTTGAAACCAATATAATATTGTATATGAACTATACTTCACTAAAAACTATATAAAAACATATTGTTTTGGTAAAGAGAAAAGAGAAAAGTTCCCATGAAAGATGGTATTTACTTTGCTCCCTTGCTGTCCATAAAGCCTAGGACCTTCACCACCTGTATTTTTCTGTTCTGATTAATAAAAAAGAAAGACTTTTTAATCTCTTTTGAGCAAATTATAATATGTGTATTGTGCATATATTATGTATATCTGTATGTGTATGTTTGGGGCTTGTTTGGCAGACCTGTGCACAAATCAAGAAGTATTGTTAAATGTATTGAACAGTCGGCTAATATAGGATATTTCAAACAGGCAAAGAATGCAGACTTTACAAATGTACAGTTTGTGGTTGAGAAATAAGACATAGGAGATAAGACCTATAGATGTTTAACAACTATTAGCATTCTAAATTTTTACCATTGAACATGAATAGGCACTAAGAATCTTCCAGTTCTAAAAATTCTAATTCTATGATTTAAAAGACAAAGTAAATGAATATATAACCCCATTCTAAATTTTATGGCAAGATCTAAATATGGCCTTAGAAGATTAATAATGACAATAATGATTCAAGTTTCATTTTTTGTTTCCAAAAACTGTTACTAATGGTTAATTAAGGTACCAAAGGAATAATTCTTATCTTCTTCATCCCTCTTGGAAAAAAGACATAAACAGAGTTTTTCTAACTTCTGTGGGCTTTTTACTACATTCTGAACAATAGGTACTTAAGACAAAAATTGAGCATTATAAACCCTTCCCAATGCCTCTTTAGGTATATTAATTATCTGAAAAACAGGCTTTCATTTTAATTTCAACAACAAGAATACTGGGCGCCACCTCCTGTATGTAAGGCACAGGGAATAAAAAGACAAATAAGAATAGGCCTTATTGAATACTTCCAAACTCATTCTATGAGGCCATTATCACTCTAATACCAAAACTACAAAGATACCACAAAAAAAGAAAATTGCAGACCAATAACCCTGATGAATATAGATTCAGAAATCCTCAACAAAATATTAGCAAACCATAAAAAAGATCATCCATCATGATCAAGTGGGATTTATTCCAGGGATGCAAGGATGGTACAACATTCGAAAATCCATCAACATATACACCACATCAACAAAAAGAAGGATGAAAATCACATGATCATCTCAACAGATGATGAAAAAGCATTCAAAAAAAATCCAGCATCCATTCATGATAAAAACTCAACAAAATGGGTATAGAGGGTAAGTACCTCAACACGATAAAAGCCATATATGACAAACCCACAGCCAATATCATACATAATAGCAAAAAGCTGAAAACTTTTCCTCTAAGCACAGATACAAAACAAGGATGCTACTTTCACCACTTTTATTCAACATAGTACTGGAGGTCCTAGCCACAGCAATTAGACAACACAAAGAAATAAAAGGCATCCAGATTGGTAAGGGAGAAGTTAAACTGTCCCTGTTTGTAGATCACATGATATTATACATAGAAAACCCTAAAGAATCCACCAAAATAATATTAGAACTAGTAACTGGATTCAGCAAAGTTGCAGGATACAAAATTAATATACAGAAATATGTTGCATTCCTATATACTAACAATGAACTAGCAGAAAGAGAATTCAGGAAAACAACTCCATTTACAATTTCATTTGAAAGAATAAAATACCTAGGAATAAACCTAACCGAGGAGGTGAAAGACCTATACTCTGAAAACTACAAGACACTCATGAGAAAAATTAAAGAAGACACCAACAAATGGAAACCTATCCTGTGTTCATGGATAGGAAGAATTAATATTGTCAAATTGGCCATGCTGTCTAAAGCAATCTATAGATTCAATGCATCCCTATCAAATTACCAACAGCATTCTTCAATGAAGTAGAACAAATAGTTCTGAAATTCATATGGAACCACAAAAGACCCTGTGTAGTCAAAGCAATCCTGAGAAAAAAGAACAAAGCTAGGGGGATTATGCTCTCTAACTTCAAGCTTTACTGCCAAGCCACAGTAATCAAAACAATTTGGTACTGGCATAAGAAGAGACCCATAGGTCAAGGAATAGACTAGAGAGCCCAGATAAAAACCCACACATATATATGGTCAATTAATATATGATAAGGAGCCATGAATAGACAATGGGGAAAAGACAGCCTCTTTAACAACTGGTGCTGGGAAAACTGAACAACTACATGTAAGAGAATGAAACTGGATTATTGTCTAATTCCATAAAAGTAAGTTCAAAATGGGTCAAAGACCTGAATGTAAGTTATGAAATCATAAAACTCATAGAAGAAAACATAGGCAAAAATCTCCTGAATATAAGCATGAGAAACTTTTTCCTCAACACATCTCTTTAGACAAGGGAAGCAAAATAAGAAATGAACAAGTCAGACCACATCAAACTAAAAAGCTTTTGTACAGCAAAGGACACCATCAGCAGAACAAAAAGACATCCTACAGTATAGGAGAATACATTTGTAAATGATTTATCCCATAAGGGGTTAACATTGAAAATATATAAAGAACTCATATGCCTCAACACCCAAAAAACAAATAACCTGATTAAAAAATAGGCAGGGGATCTGAACAGACACTACTCCAAAGAAGAAATACAAATGGCCAACAGCCACATGAAAAGATGCTCCACATCACTAATCGTCAGGGAAATACAAATTAAAACCACAATGAGATATCATCTCACACCAGATAGGATGGCCAACATCCAAAAGACAAGAAACAACGAATACTGGCGAGGATGTGGAGAAAGGGGAACCCTCCTACACTGCTGGTGGGAAGGTCAATTGGTTCAACCATTGTGGAAAGCAGTATGGTGGCTCCTCAGAAAACTGAAAATAGAAATACCATTTTACCCAGTGATTCCACTCCTAGGAATTTACCTGAAGAAAACAAGATCCCTGATTTGAAAAGACATATGCACCGCTATGTTTACTGCTGCACTAGTTGCAATTGCCAAGATGTGGAAGCAACCTAATTGTCCATCAATAGATGAATGGATAAAGAAAAGGTGGTACCTATACACCACAGGATTTTTTTTTTTAAATCATGGTTTACAAGTTTTTTGTGAGGTTCTGTAATGGCAACTCTTTTTTTTATGAAGGTATCATTGATATACAATCTTATGCTCAGGTTTCACATGAGAAACATTGTGGTTACTACATTCTCCCTATTATCAAGTCCCCACCACATACCCCATAACAGTCACTGTCCATCAGCGTAGTAAGATGCTGTAGAGTCACTACTTGTCTTCTCTACACAACGGAATATTATTCAGCCATAAAAAGAAAAGAAATCCTGATATTTGCAACAATATGGATAGATCTAGCGGGTATTATGCTCAGTGAAATAAGCCAGGGGGTGAAAGACAAATACCAAATGACTTCACTCATTTGTGGAGTATCAAAACAAATCAAAGCAGAAAGAACAAGATATCAGTAGACTCATAGATACTGAGAAGGGACTTAGTGGTTACCAATGGGGAGCATTTGGGAAGGGTCAGTGGGGCGGGAAAAGAGGATTAAGGGGCACTATAATTCTCAAACACAATATAGGTAGCTCAGGGGGACAGTAGTACAGCACGTGAAGACAATTAATGACTTTATAATGTCTTACTACGTTGATATACAGTGACTGCAATGGAGTGGGTGAGGACTTGATAATGTGGGTAAATGTTGAAACCGCTGTGTTGTTTATGTTAAACCTTCATAAGATTGTATATCAATGATGCATTAATTTAAAAAAAGAATAATTGATATAGACTATTTAAAAAATTGAATAGGCCATATCGTTCTACATCACAGATACTGAGTTTATATTTATTGTGATTTCTAAGGTAAGTACTAACGTGGAATATAGTCTGCCTACTCTTCTCTCTCAGGATACAAAAACATAGGGAATGCATTTCTTGTGTGTCCACATAAAAGAGGTACAGTATCCTTGGCTTCTCAGAAGTCACTGGCTATTCTCAGACCATACTGACAGGATCCTCTACACATATGAATTCCAAATCCACATCCCTTGCTTTGAATACTTGTGAATTCCAGTCCTAAAATTTCAACCACCAGTGGAAATGCATTTGGATATCCTGCTCACCTCAGCTGAACGTAATGCTGAGTATCACCCACTGGTTCCCTCGGCCCCCACCCCACAGCAGACTTTTCTTACGGTGAGGCCCACCATAGTTGGGTTCACTTAAGGTTGAAACTTTGGAGTTATCTTAGACTCCTTCTTTAAAAAAATTTTTTTTTCAATAAGGTATCATTGATATACAATCACATGAGCAACATTGTGGTTACTAGATTCTTCCCATTACCAAGTCCCCCCCACCAACCCCATTACAGTCATTATCCATCAGCATAGTGAGATGCTATAGAGTCACTACTTGTCTTCTCTGTGCTATACTGCCTTCCCCATGACCCCCCCACCACGTTATGTGTGCTAATCATAAAGCCCCTTACTCCCCTTCTCCCTCACTTCCAAGCCACCCTCCCCAGTCCCTTTTCCTTTAGTAACTGTTAGTCCATTCTTGGGTTCTGTGAGTCTGCTGCTGTTTTGTTCCTTCAGTTTTTGCTTTGTTCTTATACTCCACATATGAGTGAAATCATTTGATACTTGTTCTTTCTCTGCCTGGCTTATTTCACTGAGCATAATATCCTCTAGCTCCATCCATGTTGTTGCAAATGGTAGGATTTGTTTTATTCTTATGGCTGAATAATATTCCATTGTGTATATGTACCACCTCTTCTTTATCCATTCATCCAACGATGGATACTTAGGTTGCTTCCATTTCTTGGCTGTTGTCAATAATGCTGTGGTAAACATAGGGGTGCATATGTCTTTTTGAATCTGTGATTATTTTTTCTTAGGGTAAATTCCTAGGAGTGGAATTCCTGGGTCAAATGGTATTTCTATTTTGAGTTTTTTGAGGAACCTCCATACTGCTTTCCACAATGGTTGAACTAATTTGCATTCCCACCAGCACTGTAGGAGGGTTCCCCTTTCTCCACATCCTTGCCAGCATTTGTTGTTGTTTGGCTTTTGGATGTTGGCCATCCTAACTGGTGTGAGGTGATACCTCATTGTGGTTTTAATTTGCATTTCCCTAATGATTAGTGATGTGGAGCATCTTTTCATGTGCCTGTTGGCCATCTGAATTTCTTCTTTGGAGAAGGTTAGACTCCTTTTTATGTCATTATCAATGTCTAAATCCTGTCAATGCTTACTTTATAAATTGTGTCATATTAGACTCCTTTTGACTTCTGAAGTCATCACTCTAAGTTTATGCCCTTATTACCTTTCTCTTATATCCTCGCTTTCCTACTTTCTGTCTTTTAACTTAGCCAGCTACCATTTTGGTATCAATATCCTTAGATCTTTAAAGGCATTTCCAGTTAAAAGATACTGTAATTCCATTACTGAAGGAATTTGGAACTTCTTTGTTATTTAGAAGATTAAGCCCAAACTGGTATTCAGGGGTATCTTGTCTGGTTGCAACACACATTTCCAGTGATGTCCCCCCATTACATCCCTGTCAGGACCTTCTGAAGTAGGTCTGGCAGTGCATTCTTGCCTTAGCACTCTTCCACACATTATTTATCTGCAATTTTTTCTCTGTGTTCATATATCAAACACATGTTCAAACTGAGCTATGGTATCATTTTGTTTTTCTAACTGAATCTTCCTTGACTGTTCTATTTGCAGTAACCTCTCCATTGGCTGAAATCAACAGTCATGTCTGTGCTCATATATGGCCTTGTTGTGTGTATGATGTTTATAATACTCCTATTTAAATGGAGGCTGACCCTTATTCTCTATGCACTCCATGCAGATGAAGCAGCTCTCAGTACACATTTGTTGATCAGCCAAATGGATGGAATGATTTAGCAGATGGAGAACGAATGAAGAGCTAGGCCACGATGACTTGTATTCAAAGTCTCGCATGTGATTTTGACCACTTACAACGTCAGGAATGGCATGTGTTCTTCCTAAATGCTTTGGCTGGACTTAATCATGTCAGGAAGAAGCTATCACCTGTCTCTCTGGAGGAAATTATAGACTTGGGAAGTCAGTCAAGAAATTTCTGCTGGAGTGCCCAAAGGGCACTTGGAGTCCTACATTCTTCTGAGCCTCACATCTCTGAATATAGGATATCAAAGCTGTAGGACATTCACATAGAAATAAGAGCTTAATACTTATCTGTGCCCTGTCTAGAATAAATTGAAGACCAAATTTAATATCCCTAACCTTCCCAGACTTCATGGAAATGCCTCTGTCATGAAGGCACCAAGCATCTCTCTGCATTGGTCAAAAAGTCTTGACAAAAAGTCACTGACCTGCGAAGGATATTCATCATTAGAACTGTCAGCTTCATTAGGACACACCCTATCTTTAGAGGTGTTCAAGGCTATGGCATGACTAGAATTACCTTCAGATTCAAGGCTAAGATTTTATCTGCCCAGATTAGTATATGTACTATAAATCCACAGAGTACTAAGGGTCCATTGAATAACTTCCATGCATAATAGCTCTGAGGCGTCTAGCCAGGTTCTTGTAAACCTTTGTTCCCTCAGTCCTGTTGCTTGTTTGAAGATAAACATTTGAAGATAAACATTGGGTCACCAGGGTTGGACAAATTCTTTCAGGAAAAATCACTGCCCAGGGTTCCTTCCTCCACTGTTTTTGGCTTCTGGAGATTCCATACTTTCTGGCCATCTAGGCAACACCTTTACAACGGTGGTCTTGATGTATTTTTTAGCTTTGATAGTCACTTCATTGGAAGAGTCCTTAGAATCTAATCAACAAGCTTGCCCTCCATTTATCCTTGTACTAGACCCAGAATATCCTCATCACGGGATGGACACATGACAGGCTGAGACGATCTTAGTCTCTGATCTCTCTGGGCCCACGACTGGCCCAGGCTGAGCCTGTGCCCCGAGTGGACACGATCAGAGACCTTCCTCAGTGTTCCTCTAATTGGAGCCAATAGGAGAAGGGGATATTTTTCCTCTCCTTGGTTTTGAGATGTGAGGATGTGACAGCAGAATTTCTGGCACTCATTATTTATTTTCCCATTGCCATGGGGCAAAAGCCTGTTTGTTGTGACAGAGGTTGAAGCCAAGCAAAGATCAGCAAAGATTAGATAGAGATGGGTTGCTGTAACTCCAAGGGGGGAAAATCCCATGGAAAAATACCTCTGAAACCAAAATCAGTCAAAAGAAGAAATAAAGTTAAGAAACCCATTTATTTCTTACAAGCAGTTGTCCTGTCTCTCTCTTGACCAGGCTGCGGAAGAAGAGTAGAGAGCACCACCCAACCTCTTGGTCCAGATAAACCCTCCCAGGCCCTTGTAATTACCTATTGATATGTAGATGGCATAATTCTCCCCACCCCTTGGAAACACTTATTGATATGAAGATGCAGTAAAGCCAGTCGAGAGATTCTGGAAATATTTCAATTTTACCTACAGCCCACCCCTCTAGAAATCTCACCTTACAATCTACACGTTCCCCATCTTCTGCAATGGCCCATGTGAGAAAACTGGACCATTGTAGGCAGGCTAGTAACATAAAATAGCAACAGCAATAAAATCATGATAATCCTCAAGCCAGAGGATTCAGCTAGGTTCAAAGTCCTAGGCAGATTAAGTCCATAGCTTGCCCATTCCACAGGCAGTCAGTAGCTGAACAGGTAGGGAGTTCAGAGCAATCATCATGCAGCAGCTGCAGCCAGGGGTAACTCCAAGGGGTGTGCATCCAGGCTACAAGGACTGTAGAAGAAAATAACCTTATACATGTTTTAATGACACTAGCATAGGCAAATCTTTTCCATCAGGGAGGATAAATGCAAGAGAGTGGTCCTGTGATAGGACAGTGGCAGGAATGGGATCTCGTCCCGCTAGTATACCAGACTTTCACCCTTCTCCCTGTGGTGGTTACTGATGGGTCATTATATAGGGCTTCAGGAGGCACATGCACTGGCCACAATGGTAAGACAGAACTCCCAGGTAAGATGCTCTTACCTTCCGGCTTTTTGGATACACAACCATGATCTTTTGGGAGCCACTCTGCTGTTACTCCAGGAATATACAGGAGGCCAGTTTCCAGGCCTTGTCCTCAAGGTGCCAGAAGGGCCAGCCATTGTTGGTCCATGTGTGGAAATGTCCAAGGCCATGTAATGTCCAGGTTTTTGTGGGACTACACAGTACAGTTCTGATGGGGCTCTGCTGACCTCTTCAAAGGTCAAAGGCAGGACTCACTGACAGGCTACAGCCTACACTGTCTTCTGCCTGAGGCAGGCTGTGCTGCTAGCTAATGTACCAATGCGAAAGGCTACAAGGCGCTGCAGAGGCCCCAGCCACAACCATCTTCAGTCACATGGACATCCAGCTCACAGTGCCCTGATGGGTCTGTCTCACTCAAGACCTTCGTGGCCCTGACTGTCCATTTTGCAACAGCAGAGGTAAATGCACACATTTCAAGCCAGCCCCACCTGATGCCCTTTCATTCCAAATGGCATAAGGGCTTCAGAGTTTGTGCCAAGTGCAGAATAAACACTCTCCAGTAGCCTACAAGATCCAAAACCTCTTGCAAAAATGCCACATTTATCTATAAGGTAATCAGACATGAGCGTAACATCACACACAGTATTAGATGCGCTATTCCCAAGGGGAATTGGGCTTGTTCCACTCAGCCCCACCCTGCAAACAGTAGGGTAGGGGGTTCCCTGGAAAACCCTCTGGGTTGCAATAAATCATAGAGCATTTAGCTCCTGTGTCCACCAGGGCCAGGACACACTGCACATTAACTGGGGACTAATAAATTGCTAATTCTACATGTGGCCTCTGGTCCCCACCATGTTACCCAAGCTGGGGGCCTTGACTCTCCCCTCAGTCGAACTGCAATGCCCAATTGTCATCCTGTGGGGGTGGGCCCAGGCAGAGCCTGAGTATTGTCCCCCAGGAAGTCTTGCAGGGACACAGGCCAGACATGGGGCTTTACCTCTGGCTTCCGTGTCCTGGGCCTCAGCGGCTGGAAATGCTGCTCTGGCTTTAATCGGTGCCACAGCCCTAGTAAGATCCTATTGGGCTGCCCATCAAGTTTTTCTTTCACTACCCCAGGTTTTATCAAATCAACCCACATCTGGATCCTTGAGACCTTCACAGGGCCCTTTGCACCTCTCCTCTCAGTCGTAGCTTGTACTTCCTTCTGGGGTTTCATTGTTTAAACCTCCCCCAGATCTGCTCAAGTATGAATAGCCTCACAGGTTGCTCTATGTGGTGGGCAAGGATAGTCACTAAGGACCCAAAGACAGATGGGGTAGCTGTATGGAGCACCAGATTTCTGATTCCTGTGTTGAACAACAACTCATCAGGCCCCTGGGGGTCCAAATTATAGATGATATTTTTCATGCCCAATTCCCACAGTACCTGTTGGAGCTCTGCATATGTTTTCCAGCTAGTGAGTAAGTATGGTAAATCACCCTGATTAGGCCAACTGCTCTGATGGCTGCTGTCAGCCAATCCAGAAGCACCTAATTCCCTGAGGTGTGACAGGCACTTTGCAAGCACTGTGGGAGAGAAGGGTGCGTCATCAGGGAAGCCAGTCTACCCATTTTGGAATCTGACACAAGAATGTTTTCCACCCCTATATCCCAGAGGCACAAAAAGCCACATAGGCAGAGGTCCTGATGGCTTCTGCCAATACCAGAAACTCATATCCACTAGCTCACCCTGCGTGTAGGGGTGGAGCATGGAGTGCTCCACAACCTAGAGAGGGGGCGGCTCCCCCCCCTCAGTTGCTGTATCTTTACTTTCTTAATTACAACTGGGAGGGCCTTTAATACGGGAGAGGCTGGTGCCTCAGGCAGTGGCCTCGGCGACAGATCAGCCCTTGGCTCCAGCCCCTCATCCTCTCCCAACACCTCCTTCACCATCTCCGGAACTGAAGGCACCACTCTTTCCTCCCTCTTCCCCATGACCTTCTGCAACTCAGACTCTCCTGCTGCCTCCCCCCTTGCTGCTGCTAAGGAATTTTCCAAGAGCACGACCTGTCCTCTCAATAACTGTCTCTCTTTCTTAAGGGCATCCCATAGGTCATCACCCAGTTTCTCCAAGTGATGCTGAAGTGTGTCTCTCTCCTGCCAAAGTCTCTCTTTCTCCTTGACAACCCTCTCTCTTTCCTTGATGATCCTCTCTGTCTCCTCAATAACACTTTCCACTATCTCAGCAAAAGAGATCCTACAATGTCAGCTGCTACACAGCCACTCAGGGCCTCTAAGCAGTCTTCTGTCTGATGGAGGGCTAATTCTGCAGCTTATGGTGCCTCCACTTCTGGCCCTACCCCTCTAGAAGGTGCTTTACCCTAAACTAATTCCCTACTAGAGGCTCCCCAGTTGGAAACCCCACATATAGGGGGTTCACAAGTGAAGCTGCACCCTTTACTGCTGCAGCCAGTCGGGCCTCCCCATCATCCCTAGCGGCAGCCTGCCCAAGGGTCGCAGCCATTTAGACAGATTTTGGGTTCAGAGGTCCTGCCAACTACCACCAGGTGTAACTCCGGGGGGAAGTCCCAGGGCAAAATACCTCTGAAATCAAAATCAGTCAAAGGGAGAAACAAAGTTAAGAAAGTTGTTTATTTCTTACAAACAGTCATCCCATCTCTCTCTTGACCGGGCTGCAGTAGAAGAAAAGAGAGATCCACCCAACCTCTGGGTACAGATAAACCCTCCCATGTCCTTGTAATTACCTATTGATATGTAGATGGACTAATTCTCTCCACCCCTTGGAAACACCTATTGATATGGAGATGCACTAAAGCCAGGAGAGAGATTCTGGAAATATTACAATTTTACCTACAGTTGAGAAAGAGTGACAGAGAAAAAAGAGAGCACTTTGGAGGTATCAGAGGTCTCAGGTTTCCAGTTCCAATTGCTGAGCTCATTGGAGCTGCATGAGTTCTTCAGCTCTTCCTTTGATTCTTCCAACATATTCCAGTATCCTTCTGACATATTCCTTAAGTCAGTATGGACTGGCACCCTATGGGACCTTAGGGCCCAGCATTGTGGGACACTCAGGAGATAGCCTTAGAGCTGCATTTTTACCCGGATAACCATTGCAGACTGGCAATTTGTGAAAATAACTACGTGTTATGTCCTCTGATCCCAAAGGTAGACTGTCTAACAGCCTGGCTCTCAGGCTAAGGATTTAGGATCAGAGAGACTAGTTATGAGCTCTGCACAGGGCTTCCATTTCAGAAGCCAAATCAAAGGTAGCTGAGATGAGGCAGTCTTTACAGCATCGTCAAAAACAAAATTAAAGCTTTAGCCCCTACACCTGTCAGTCCAGAGCCTTCACCAGCCCTCTATTCATTCAAATCGACTTTTAGGAAAAATAAACTTCCTTATATTTTCTGTTGCATTTCCAGTCATTGCCAGAATTCTGGTAGATGAGATATCTTGAAGCATGACTGACTGTTTAACATATTTTAGAAAGTGAATATGAAGAATTAAATTCAAGATTAATTTCATTTTTGCTTTAGGAAAAAAAGATCAGATTTTACAAAACTTTTAAACATTTTCTCAAAAAGAAATGAGAATCACACTACATTAATATTCATGTTCCACTTTTAAAGTGTGTCAGATGGTTTTAAACAGTAGATAAGCAAAACTGAGTTACGGGCTATAATCAAGTTACTTACCTGACGTCCTCTTGACATCAAGGGATTTTTCTTGTGTGGTTAGCTTACCTGGAGTCAACAGATGGGGATGGAGTTGTGCAGTTCTTTGTTCTGCCTGATTGACTAGCTCAATTTCCCACCAGCTCTCTGAGAGACTCGCTAAATTCTCAAGACCAGTCAAAGTCTAGTCCATTTACATCACAATGGGGTCTCTCAACTGAAACCAGGCAAAACTCATCAGATGGTCTATGAACATATGAAGAAAGTGCTTCTACTTTCAACTGCTCTTTTAAAGACCAAGAGGATCAAGTGAAACGACAAAGCCAGCTCTCTCAGTCTGGACATCATCAAAGGGTTGGGCATGCAAACAGCACCTAATGGTATCTCTCTCTTTTCCTCATCTGTATTAGTTTCCTATTGCGCTGTAACGAATTACCACAGATTTAGCAGCTTAAAACAACACAAACATAGTATCTTATAGGTCAGAAGTTGGAAAAGAGTCTCACTGGAAAGATGAGATGAAATCAACTTGTCAGCAAGGCTGCATTCCTTCCGGCGGCTCTAGGGGAGAACCTTTCCGTGCCTTTCCCACCTTCCAGACATCACCTGCATTCCTCAGTTCCTGGCTTTTCCAGCCATCTTCAATAAGCAGTTGCAAGATTCTGACCTCTGCGTCCCTCAGATCATCTCCTTGATGAAGACTCTTCTGATTTTTTCTCTTTTAAGGATCTCCGTGACCACACTGGGTCCCTGCCGATAAACTGGGGTAATATCCCCATCTCAAGATCAGCTGATTAGCACTGTCATGCCATTTGCAATCTTAGTCTTCCTTTCATATAACCTAACATGTTAACAGGCCCTGGGGACTAGGAAGTAGACACGGGGTTGGGGGTGTGTGCACCGTTCTACTGTCCTATCTCCCTCTTAAAACACTGCAAATGTCCTTAGGTCAAAAATAAGTCTAGGATGAGGAAATGTTCTGAAATTTAACAGTGGTGATGGTTGCGCAACCTTGTGTATAGGCTAGAAAACAGCTGGACTGTACACTTTAAAATGGTGAATTTTATGTTATATGGATTGTATTGCAGTAAAAAACACAAGTGTACAAAAAAGTCTTAGTTGACTGTATGGGTTCTATCTGCTTCGCTGTTTCATCTCTTGCTTTACTAATACGTAAGCAGGAAACATCACACACAGTCACTCCTCCCCCAGATTTATCCAATTCAGTTTTCTCCTGAGTAGGAACAAGGTTAACGAATCCAGATATATCAGTTTCAAGAAAGATTAAAGAAGAGACAGACAAGCAAAGCATATCAGAGCTTCCAGGATGTCTTAGATTAACTGAGGCTTTCAGCTCCAGACCAAATTTAGTCACACTCCACCAGTTTTCATTGGGCTCCACAGAGTTTGGACGAATCCCAGATATGCACCTGAAAATGTCCTAGGCAAGTATATGCAGACGTTTGAATGGTATGTGCTAGTAAGTATTCTGAAGGAGGGAATAGAGACAATTATGAATAAGTAGCAGATGCATTCCCAAATAAGCGAGTAACAGTCCCTGTAGCCAAGGAGAATCCCAGGTGCGTTTTAATGACACTAAATCATGAAGAAGATAAAAGAAGAAAAGTGCTCCAGGGTTCCTTTATCTGAGAGCACAGGCTTAAGGCACACAGAACAAACTACTAAACTCTATTCTATCTGACAACGGAGCCTCAGGAGGGATGGGAATGCTGATGCAGGAATCCTAGGGCGCAGAGATAACTGTCATGCGGACCAGAGGTTTGGAAAACTTCTCTGTGCTATATACCTCAAAATTCTATGGATAGAATATATGTGGATGTTTGCAGCAAGCTTTTGCAGCTTCACTTGGTTGGGGGGGAGAAGATATTAGAAATAGGGAGTGAGGAGATGGAGAAGATACGGCATCACTGAATACAGAAAACTGAACCCTTGAACAGTCAGTCATTCAGGTTGGGATACACTACAGCAAGACAACCAACTAGCCATCCTGCTGTCCTCTCTCTACTCACCTCAGAGGAAATTCAAAACTTATGTTGATGAAAATCGTATTTCTATCTACTAAAAACTACTTTTATTCACTCTGAAAAGTGCCTTTATGCTTCAGGAAATCCCATAACATTTATTAATCCTCCCACACCGCTGTCATAAAAAACAAACCTGAGGTGAACATTTTGTTTTGTTTTGTTTTGAGTGCATTTAAAAGGATATGATGCTGGAAGAAAGGTTTTAAGAATTTACAAGGAACTCACTGAGTTATTTATTGTTGAACTTTTCCTTCACTCTCACCAGTGGAGTACATTTATTGTTTTCTCCTTCTGTGCATTTACATTTTACATTTCTGAGAAGTCTCCAGAAACGGAAGGAAGTGGGAAATTGGTATACTTAACTCTGCACCCAAGGAGACTCTTCAATTTTTAATAGCTCCTGATAGCAATGAGATAGTTGACTCAAATATATATCTTGGCTAGAGATTGTGTTGGTCTAGCTTGATTTTTCAAACTGTGATCAATCCATTTCCACATTGCTCATACAGCTGGATGTAGCTTATATTTCAAAGTCTGTGAAAACATAGGTTACAAATTTTTAGTTTTAAATGGGGTGGAAAAACCCTTTGATGTTCCTGAGGAGAAAATTACCCATCAAAAAAGTAGAGTTAAGCAGGTCTGCCAAAAAAAACTTACGTCCTAGTTCCATACTTGAAAAAAAAGGAGAAAAATGAAAACCAAAGACCCTGTAATTCAGTGAAGAGATTTTATGAATTTCAGGCTTTCAGAGTAATTTTATCCCAGTCTCTAATGGGCCCTGGGACATGTTAAGACATTGAAACCAAAATTATCAGTAGATTTATCATTCCAAGTCATGACTTATCCACGACAAATTGTGAAACCTGAAATGGCCTCTGCATGCAATAGTTTTTGCACTATTTCCCCCAAAAGGCGTGTGCATGTCTGTCTGTGAACGCACGCACACACAATCAGCTGCTTATGGGTTGAAATAAAACTTAATGTAGTAAAATCCTATTATGGGACACCTTGCTCTGCCACAGATTTGAAGGACAGCATGAAATACACAATTCATTTCTTTCCCAAGCTTACATAGTTGGGTTCTCAAGCAATTAGCCTAAGCTATAAACTATCAGGAAAAGTAAATAATCAGTTCCTTAAATAGATTATCTGAAGCAGGGTTTCTCAACCTTGGCACTGTGGACACTTGGGTCCAGACGCTTTGTTGTGGGGCGGTCTTGGGCACGGAGACATTTAGCAGCATCCCTGATCTCTACCCACTAGGTGGCAGTATCACTCCCTCTAGTTGTGACAACCCTAAATGCCTTCAGACTTTGCCTTAAATTCCCAGAGGACCAAATTACCGGTAGTTCAGAACCACTGATCAAGATTAATTGAAATTTTGGCTTCTTATTTAGGTTTATCAACTCTAGCACTCCTCTCCCTTTCTCAACAAGAACTGGAAGTGCATTCTCTTATAGTTTATATAAAATATGGACGTTCTATGTAAAATTTCACAGGGCAAATACCTTCCAGATTTATGGTTAAGCTGTCTCACTCGCAAATTATTCGGTGGGTTTTTACTTTTTTCATGTAAGCCTGTCTTTTCCATCGTGATGACTAAGCAAGCCTTTCTCTGTGGGGTGCCCACTGAGAATCCTTCGCAAATCACACCTCGTGTTATTTTGTGGGCCAACACTGCCTTTCTTGCCTTACTGTGCGGGCCTTAAACGTTCTCTCAATTCAGTAATAGTCACATTTTCTTGGGAGATACTTTTTCAGTAAAAGGCCTCTTAGACATACACCATTTTGCTGTTTAGAGTTTTATTTTGGTTTACTGGGGGCTGTTAAAAACATCTGTGTCTGTTTCGTCCCTGACATATATATATCCTGAGACTGCCAAAGTAAGTCTTCAAATAGTCTCAAGTTTCCCTGAGCCTTTAAAAAAATCTTTTAAACCATTCTTTTCTTTCTTTCCCAGTTTTATCCAGAAATAATTGACATGTAACTTTGTATTCATTTAAGGTGTACAACATAATAACTTGATGTATATATTGCAAAATGATTACCACAATAGGTGTAGCTAACATTTATCACCTCACATAGTTACAACTGTTTTTCCTCTGATGGGGACTTTAAGAACTCCATTAGCAACTTTCTTTCTCCGTATGATTACCACAGAAAGTGTAGTTAACATCCATTATCTCATTTAGATACAAATGAAAAAAAAAAAGAAAAGAGAAAGAGGAAAACTTTTTTTCTTTGTGATGAGAACTCCTGTGAGTTACTCTTAAATATACTATGTATCATACAGCAGTGTTAACTATAATCATCATGTTGTACATTACATCTCCAGTACCTAATTTTTTTAATTGAAAGTTTGCACCTTTTGACCACCTTCCTCTAATTCTCCCTCTTCCCCCATCTCCTGCCTCTGGTAACCACAAATCTGAATGTTTTTCCTATGAGGTTTTTCCTATGAGAGTTTTTGGATTCCACATGTAAGTGAGATTGTACAGTATTGTCTTTGACTTTCTCACTTAGCATACTGCCCTGCACATTCATCCATGTTGTCACAAATGGCATATTTCCTTCTTTTCTATGGAATTCTGAATATTACTATTATTAATATTCTATTATTCTGAATAATATTTCATTGTATATATACACCACATCTTTATCCATTCATCTGTCAACGGACACTTAGGTTGTTTCCATGTGTTGGTTATTGTAAATAAGGTGGTAATGACAGTGGGGGTACAGGTATCTGAGAGAGTGATTTCATTCTTTCAGATATATACCCAGAGGTGGAATTGCTGGATCATATGGTATTTAACTTTTTGAGGACCCTCCATACTATTTTCCATAGTGGCTGCATCAATTTACATTCCCATCAACAGTGTAGAATGGTTCCCTTTTTTCCACATCCTCACCAACACTTATTGTATCTTGTCTTTTTATGACAGCATTCTAACCCTTATGAGGTAATATCTCACTGTGCTTCTGATTTCCATTCCCCTTACACTGGTGATATGGAGCATCTTTTCATGTGTCTTTTGGTCATTTGTATGTCTTCTTGGTAAAAATAACTATTCAGTTCCACTGCCCATTTTTAATCCTGCACATTGTGTTATTTATTTTTGCTATTGAGTTGTATGATTTCTTTATACATTTTGAATATTAACCCCTATCAAACATATGATGCAAATAATTTCCTCCCATTCTGTAGGTTTCCTTTTCATTTTCTTGATGGTTTCCTTTGCTGTGTAGAGTTTTTTAGTTTAATGTAGTCCACTTGTTTATTCTGCTTTTGTTTTCTTTACCTTTGGTGTCAAATCCAAAAAATCACTGTCCAGACCAATGTCAAGGAGCTTACCTCCTATGTTTTCTTCTAGGAGTCTTACGGTTTCAGGTCTTATGTTCAAGTCTTTTTGAGTTGATTTTTCTGTAGGGTGTAAGATAGTGGTCTAACTTCATTCTTTTCTATGTGGCTGTCCTGTTTTCCCAGCACCATTTATTGAGAAGACTAACATTTCCCCTTTGTAAGTTCTTGGATCTTTCGTTCTAAATTAATTGGCCATATATGCATGGGCTTATGTCTGGATCTTTTCTTCTGCCCCATTGATCTCTGTGTCTATTTTTACAACACTACCTACAGTTTCGTAATATAGTCTGAAATCAGGAAATGTGATGCTTCCAGCTTTGTTCTTCTTTATCAAAATTGCTTTGGCTATTGAGGGTCTTTCATAGTTCCATACAAATTTTAGAACTGTTTGTTTCATTTTTGTGAAAAATGCCATTGGAATTTTGATAGGGATCATATTGAATTTGTAAATTGCTTTGAGTAGAATGGACATTTTAAAATATTAATTCTTCCAGTCCATGAGCACTGAGTATCTTTCCATTAATTTTTTGATGCAATTGTAAATTGGATATATTCTTGATTTCTCTGACAGTTTGGGTTAGTGCATAGAGACACAACTGACTTTTTTATGTTGACTTTTTATCCTGAAAATTCGCTGAATTTATTAGTTTTAACTTTTTTTTGGTAGAGTCTTTAGGGTTTTCTGTTAGTATTTATCATGTCATTTGCAAATAGAGACAGTTTTACTTCTTCTTTTCCAATTTGGATGGCTTTTATTTCTTTTTCTTGTTTACCTGCTCTGGCTAGGACTCCAAGGGCTATGTTCTGTAATGGCAAGAGTGGGCATCCTTGTTTTGTTCCTGATCTTAGAATTAAAGCTTTCAGCTTTTCACCACTGAGTATGTTAGCTGTAGGCCTGTCAGATACGGTCTTTATTATGTTGAGGTACATTCCCTCTATATCTAGCTTTTTGAGTTTTTATGATGAAAGGATGTTTCATCACAAAACACCCTGCAGCTATTGAGACAATTTTATCCTTCATTTTTTTTGATGTGGTACATCACATTGATTGATTTGCAGATGTTTAACCATCTTTGCATCCCTGGAATAAATCCCACTTGAACATGGTATGATCCTTTCAATGTATTGATGAATTTTGTTTGCTAATGTTTTGTCGAGAATTTCTGCATTTGTGTTCATCAATAATGCTGGCGTATAATTTTCTTTTCCTGTGGGGGTCTTTGTCTGGTTTTGATATAAGGTAATGCTGGCCTCATAAGTGAGTTTGGAAATATTTCATCTTCTACTATTTTTTGGATGAGTTTGAGAAGGTTTGGTATTAATTCTTCTTTGAATGTTTCAAAGAATGTACCAGTGAAGCCATCTGTTCCTAAACATGTTTCTTTGGGGGTGTTTTTTGATTATTGATTCAATTTCCATACTGGTAATTGGTCTACTTTCTATTTCTGCATGATTCAGTCTTGGTAGGTTGTGGCTAGGAATTAATCCACTTCTTCTAGGTTGTTCAGTTTGCTGGCCTATAACTGTTCCGTTGTAATGTCTCTTCTGTCATTTTTTTCTTTTCAAATACTGCACTTCATACTAATGTTTCCTGTGATTCTGAATTATCCTATAATGGATTTCTTGTTTTCTCTCTCTCATCAGAATGAAGAATTTAATTCTGTATTATTGTGCCTAGTCAGAATCACCTGTAGAAATCAGAAAATCATTAAGGACCTGGACTTCTTGAATTCTTGCTTGTACCAGACTTTGGAGACAAGTAGCTGAAATGCCACAGGGAAAGGAAAAAGGAAGCGGAGAAATGACCCAGCTGGTGCTACAGAGGAGCTGAGGCTCAGAAGTCTTCTCTCTGCCCAGCTTTGCCCAGAGGCCAGGGGTCTGGAGTCTGGTCCTCTCTGCTGTTACACATGCCACTATGGCTATTGCCTTTTTGTGGCCTTTCTTCTCATTTTCTCTCTATGGCTCCCATTTATGGCCCTTTTAAGCAGAGTTTGCCTATCTACAAATAGGACAAGGAGTGTTCATAGCTCGTGATAAGGTCTGAGCCCCAGGACTGGCCTATGACCACTCTCTCCACTCTCCCAAAATGATTCCATACCCATCTCCAAGACCACACATTGCCTTTACTTGTAGACTCTAAAACAGACCTTGAAATGTGGCATTTCAGCTCCTCTTTGCCCTGTACAGAAACCTAAATAGTACAAACCTTACGGTAGTGCAGCCAAATCTTGTGTACATTCCTCCTTTGTCTCCGGGCACAATGTTAAGCTTTGCCAGTGGGAGGTACTGAAGGGACTCAGCTAGTATGGAGGACAACCAGCAGAGCTAACCTCCAGCAGGTTTCAGGGGGCACCCCAGCAGGTAGCTTTCCAGCAAGTTCCATGGGTACCCCAGAAGACTTCCTAGCAAGTTCAGCAGCATCTTGCACAGGCACCTTCCCATGAATTCTGTAGACCTTCCAGCCAGATGCCCAGCAAGTACGCTGATTTCCATGGGCATGGAGTGAATACCACCAGTGACCCAGTCGCCTTCCCACAGATTCAACATATGCCCCTTTCCACAGGAGGTTTGCTGGTGAGTTTCCTTAGCACCAGAGGAGGCCACCCGCTGCTTTCCAATCTTAGTGCACTGAACCTCAATGAACTCCTTTTCCATCCAGTGGGTTACAAGTACATCCTCCCCAAAGAGGTCTGAATATCAGTGTTAGGTGGGGAGAAGGCCAACCTTCCAAATGTGTTGCTTCTTTGGGTCCTCTGCCTTAGAATATGGGACCTTATATCCAATGGCAGATCCTTATAATTGCTATGGCTGTATTTTTAGTTCTTTTAACCCCTTACCAGTCAATCTCCTATTAGTCCAATGTCCTGCTACAAGTTAATAATTCTATTAAAAATTTCCTACTTAATTACTGTGCGGTGTCTATCTACTGACTGCACCCTGACTGATAGAAACTCTATCACTATTTCGTTTTATAAGACTTCTGCCACACCATTATTTTAGTTTCAAGAAGCAGGGTGCCAATTTAGACCAGGATGAACCAATAATTCCCATATCACCTTCAGCTGCTCCAGAAGGTGATCACATCTTCATGCTGTAATGCTACACAGCAGTGTGATGAGTCAGAACGCCATTTGTAAGAGACAGTGGTTGTCAGAAAAAGGAAAAAACAAGGATTCCTGGTATTAATGAAAACATTGAGAGCTTACAATATTACCTATTTTCAGAGCAAAAAAAAAAAAAGAGTATTAGAATGAGTTGGTTTAAAGTGCTAGAAATCCAATTTATATTAAATTAAGCATAAAAAGAGAATTTATAGGAGAGATATTTGGTTTTGTCATAGAGCCACAGGAACTCATGCAGCTCCAAGGAGCTCAGCAATTGGAACCAGAAACCTGAGACCTCCAAAGTGCTCTCCTTTTGCTCTGTCACTCTTTCTCAACCCATGTCTAATCATTGCTGATCTCTGCTTGGCTTTAACCTCTGTCACAACAAACGGGCTTTTGCCCCATGGCAATGGGAAAATAAACAACAAGTGCCAGAAATTCTGCTATCACATCCTCACATCTCAAAACCAAGGAGAGGAAAAATATCCCCTCCCCCTATTGGCTCCAGTTAGAGGAACACTGAGGAAGGTCTCTGATCGTGTCCACGCGGGGCACAGGCTCAGCCTGGACCAGTCGTGGGCCCAGAGAGATCAGAGACTAAGATCGTCTCAGCCTGTCATGTGTCCATCCCGTGATGAGGATATTCTGGGTCTAGTACAAGGATAAATGGAGGGCAAGCTTGTTGATTAGATCCTAAGGACTCTTCCAATGAAGTGACTACCAAAGCTAAAAAATACATCAAGACCACCGTTGTAAAGGTGTTGCCTAGATGGCCAGAAAGTATGGAATCTCCAGAAGCCAAAAACAAAGTGGAAGAAGGAACCCTGGCCAGTGACTTCACCTGAATCTGTCCAACCCAGTGATCCAGAGCTTCTATTTTGATTGCTAAGCAGGTACAACAGACAAGCTATGCTTTTATTACAAGTAAAAAAAAAAAGTATTTAAAAACATGAGCAAGGAACGAGAGACCATAAAAATGATGTAGTAGCCCTGAACAAGATCCAACTAGAACTCTATGTCAGGGACTGTCTGCCTAGACTTTGTTCTGAGAGACTTAAGGACAACCTTAAGCCATCACTCTGATGTAGAACGGATCATCATGGGGGCCTGTTTTTAAAACTGCCTTTCTGTGTTCAAAGTGATCCTTTTTCTGTTTTGTTTATTTACTCATTCTACAGTATGCCATGCACCGTACTGTCTGTCCTTAAGGAGGTCACAGTGCAGTGAGAACTCAGGTTCACAATCAGATCATGACAATGCTGGGTGACTAATACTATAGTGGAAGAGTGGACAAGGGGCAAGAGGAGTTCAGAAGGGAACTCCTAAGTCTACCTGGGTAAAAACCAGGGGCAGTTTCAAGTTGTGATCTGAAGGCAGACAACAGAGGGCGGGCGTCTCGGGCAGTGAGCAGAGCACATGCAATAGCACGGAGCTTAGGAATGATGCTGGGGTTCTCATTTGTGGAGTCGAAGAATGAATTTAGCAAACACCCAAGGTAGGAGAGCCAGGGTAGAGGCTTTTACTGAGAGAGAAAGTGAGAGGACAGAGCTCTTGGCTCACGCCAGAAGGGGACAAGAGAGCCCGTGGGACAAGAGAGCCTGTGGTGGTGCTTTGTCTAGGGGATTTATAGTCAGTTGAGGATTTTCAGGAAATGATAAAGGGCTTAGGGTGTGGACTTGTACCACCTGCCCTGCCCCCAAGGTGGGCTGGGTTGTTGTCTGTTTGCTAGGGCTGTTTACAGTGAAATCAGAGGTTATGCTGAGATACTCTTCTTTATTTGCAGAAAACTCAAACATTCCAGGCCAAGTTGCTCCTGGCCTTTTGAACTTGAACTGATCTTACTGAAGACGTCTATATTCCTAGTCTGGTATCTTTACCCCAGAGAATTAGTGTGACCTTGACTTTACATAATGCTTAACACAGAGTTTCGATGGGGACTTCTTTGCCCATTGTTATATTGCTCTGACTGTAAATATCCTGTCTTGCTTTTTCTGGAGGCCCTCACCCTACTCTGACTGCACCAACGGTCCCTGTCTCAGGAAGGAGCATGATGCACTAGGAGAATTCCAGAGGTTCAGTATTACTGAACCATGGATGAGTGTGTGTTGGAGAGGAAGAAGATATAGGGACAGCCAACAGGGTCCAGGCCCCAAAGGCCATCTGCCATGCTTGGGAGCTGAGATTTTACCCCGTAGGGTGGGGGTGCGCATCACAGGATTTAAATCTGGGCAGTGAGGTGAGTGAGGCTGTGGAACGAGCACTCAGGCCTGGAGCAGCAGCTCTCCAGACCAGAGGGGATGAGAGCCTCACCCTAGGCTATGGTTGCAGGCGGATGGGGGCTGAGATACTGAGGAGCTTACATTCCCAAGACCAAAAACCCCAATAAAAGAGGCAAGGCAAGGTTGACCCTTGTTTCTAGCCTGGGTGGCAACTGGGAGTAGATTAAAATGTGAATAAAAGGTGATTTACAAAAATGAAAGATAAATGTGAGTTAGAAGAATATAATTTTAAAACTACAGGGGGCCTGAAGCAAAAAACCCCAAGGAAGGAAAAATGGCCTAAATTTGTGAGTTGAGCATAAAGAAATGTCACTGGATGAAAGTGGCCAGGGCTGGCTTTCAGAAGGGCCCAGGGCTGGTAAAAGAGCCAAAGGTAGGAGGAAGAGGATTACTGTAGTTTCCTGGGGCCATTAAATGTGGCTTGGATGGATGCCCTGGATTCTGTTTTAGCACTTCTAGAGACAGAGTTTTTATTTCTTTTTACTTCTCCAATGAGACAAAGAAAAGTTTCTGGAAGTTTATAGGCAGTGGTTACTTCTTCAAAGGAAGAACAAGATCTTACTTTATCCTATCAGGCTTACAAGTGCTTTGGTTAAAAACATTAGGGCATCAAATATGCTTAGATTGGTCCCACCTACACTTAACAGTGCCACTGTCCCCCTTGTGGGTGGCTTTGCTCGCTAAGCTGGGAATGTCCCTAGAGCCATACACATGAACATGTGGCTTCCTAAAGAGAAGGGGGCGGGGGGAAGGGCAGTGTCTGGCTGTTGCTAGGCTTGTTCGCTTGTTGTTCTCCCCCTCTCTGTGTCTGGCTTCAGTCATGAGCCACAAAGCCGAGTCAGGTCTTTGCATGCCTCTGCTACTGCTCACGCTTGCATGCCTGACTCGTACTTCGTGACCCCTTCTCACCATGCCCCAGACACCTTCCACATGTATTTCTCTTGTAGCTCAAGTGAATCTGAAGGCTCCCTGTTGCCCATTCTCAGCATGCTGTCACATTCAAAGAACTGATCAATCAGAGGTAATTAAAGTTAATTTGAACTTTACTTACATCTTTCAGAGAACATGAAGGAGAGCCAATTGAAAATGCACAGACCTTTTAGAACTAGCCACTTTGCCATTCTTCTCATTGCCTCTCTGCCTGACACCTCCACCGATGCTCCTATGGACTAGTTTCCTGCCAGATTCCTTGGTTCCCGCCCTCACTTATTACTTGTTTCTGTATAGTACACTTGTGGTGGCAGCAAGGGAAGGGATGTGCCAGAAGTTCCTTAATGGGCTGGGGTGGGAGAGTCTATTGGTTTTGGTTACAATGCCCTTGAACTTCTAATGCTTAATTGTAATTATTTGTATCTTCTCTCTATTACCTAGCTCAACAGTCCTTCACTGAAGTATCTTAGCCTATTAATGTGCTGGGATCCGGCTTCAGAAAGGGCTTAGGTTTAACTCTTGCTCAGGAAATTGCGCTTAACTTCAGCCTATGCAAAGCTGGGAGTGAGTGACCATAAGAATCTGGATGTACTGAGACAGCAAAATCCTAGACAGTAAACTAACAGGGTAAGGACAGCCACTATCCTCATTTCTGTTCTTTAGCTGTAGAAAGAATGAATCAAGGCACTTCTATCATGTAGACTGGGAGTTATTTTAATGTCTTAAGCTCCAGCAGTTATAAGTCTTAATCACAAGTTAGTCGCTTTCAACTTGAAGCTATTAACACAAATTTTATGATTTACATATTCCTGAAAGGAATAAATGGTGGAGGAAGAGAGAAGGCAAAGACCAATTCTAAGTTCATCTGACGGATTCAGGTTTTGGGGACTTTTTTTTTTTCTAGGAAAATAATGACTCTTGCACTGTCAGTACAGATCTCATGACACAGGATGTGCTTGAAACCCAGTTTGATATTTGCTGCTAGAGTTTTCATACAATTCTGTGTTGATTCTCTACTAAAGGATGTAGAAAAACTGGTTTTAGGCAAATCATGAATGTGTACTGGACTGTTTTTCTTTTTAAAATTTTGCCTTATCATATATTATTGCCAGACCCTTTGTGCTTATGTGCTCATGTGATATTGCTGTCTTAGGTAGCATTCCATCTGATTTACCAAACTTGTGAAGGCATCTCTTTGGTTTTGAGGAAGATAAGGAGATGTAGTTTGGGAGTCAGAATATGAAAAAATCTGTTCTGTTTTGGTGATATGCTTATCAAGTCAGCAAATCACAATAGATAAATAAATAAAAGCACATATATGTATATGATATGTGTGCATACATATATAGATAGATACACAGATGGGAGAGAGAGAAAGAAAAAGAAGAAGAGAGACAGATTCAGTGAAACTCTAGGCCCTTCCCCTAGGATCCATATTACTATATCTAAAGTATCTAAAAGCCACCTCAAATATGGCTACAACAAATTTTTAATCTATTCCTTTAGAGTTTATTCTTGTCCAGTCTGCTGTCTCCCAAAATGACAGTACCATTCACCCGACTGTGATAACTGAAAGCTTAGGAGTCATTTTATGATCTCCATTTATCCATCAGCAAATCCTATGCAGTGTACCTCCAAAATACTTCTCAAATTTGTCCCCTGTAACTCCGGGGGAAAAATCTCAGGGCAAAATACTTTTGAAACTGAAATCAGTCAAAGGGAGAAATAAAGTGGGAGAAACCCATTTATTTCTTACAAGCAGTTGTCCACTTCTGCTCTCCTGTGTCCCTCGACCCGACTGCAGAACAGACCACCAAATGTCTCCTGTCCAGATAAACCCTGCCATGCCCTTGTAATTACCTATTAATATGGAGATGACCTACTTCTCTCCACCCCTTGGAAACACCTATTGATATGGAGATGCGTTAAGGCCAGGTGAGAGATTCTGGAAATATTGCAGTTATACCCACATCCCCTTTCTCTCCATGTCCCAAAATACCATCACAATCCATCCTACATCATCTTTTTCTGGACCTCTGTAATAGCTGCCTAACGGGTCTTCCTTATTCCCATCCTCCACTCTACCATGAATATAATCCATTCTTCTCACAGAGAAGCCATCTTTTATCTTTCAATGATTACACTTTTTTCTTAAAAGGCTTTAAATACTTCCTACTTTATTTAAAATAACTTCCATACCCCTGAATGGCATGAACAGCCCTGTGTTATGGATTCTGCTTGCCTGTCTGACCTCAGCTCATACCCCTGTAACCCTCGCTAACCACGCTCTAGCCATTGCGAGCTCACTTGGGTCTCAGGGCCTTTACAGTCACTGTTACTTAATGGTGCTTTTCTTCTTTATTCATGGAACAACTGCTCACCATCTGTCAGAGATCAGGTTTCTTGGGACACTGACTCTGAGATGGAGACATGTGCACAAAGAACATTGAGAGTTCCTGGGATCAGCAGCTATAGGGGGAGTAAAAGAAGCAGGATCAGGCAGAGGAAGAAGCTGAACGCCAGTGCAGTTACCACAAAGGCCTCGGCCAATCCTAAAAGGAGCTCTGGAGTTGGGATGGCCCTGAACTGGGGCTAGGTGGCTGAATCTGTATCCTCTCACAACCAGTCATTGGGTGAGAGCTGCCCTGGGAAAGGGCCTAATCTTAGGGAGACAGTCCTTTCCAGCTGTGGACGTTTCCGAGAGAGGGACTTAGCAGAGGGTTGTCACCAGGCAGGACTCCCACGGGGGAGATGCTCTAGTCCTGGTGGCAGGGGGATCTAGGTGACGCTTCATGGCATCCACTAAACCACTAAACCTCTCAAAGCTTTCTTCTCTTCAGGAGGATGTGCATGCCATCCTAAAGTCCACACTCTCCATCTCTTACCTCCATTTAAAATAACCCATTTGTTATTTATATACTTTCGGTTTATACAAACAGTATGCACGCTTTAGAAACACAGGGGCCTTGGTTATCTTGTTCCTTGCTATTGCCACAGAAAGTGTCTGGCAGGCAAATAACTGATGTTAATAAATGAGTGTTTTGAATGAGGGTGTTCAGTCTCAGACAGGCTTTTTACAAACTTTACACATATAGAAATGGAACACAAAATTATGTGCATAAAATTTTCAAGAGACTGATTCAGAGAAAGTGATTTTGGTGCAACGGTAAGACAGAAAAGGCAAGACTTCTTACTACTCAGCAAATAAATGTTTAACCTGGTTTAAGGCACATTACCTATCTGGACCTCTATATCATCATTTGTTAAAAGAGCTTCTATAAAGCTGACATTTGATTATTCTAAGCAGAAATCATGGGGAATATAGATAGAGAACTACTGATTAAAAGGTGATAGGATTTCTGCTTAAGTAAATATAATATTAATTTTGTCTTTAAATAAAAACCAAAATTGCCTTATTAAATAAGACAGTATCACTATTGGACAGTTATAGCTCAATGTGATAAATAAATATACTCTTGCTAAGGGTAAATAGTATCAATAACCAGAGTTTGATTGATTGCTTGTTTACTTCAAAAATAATACCTGTTTTTAATACTCTTGAGACTTAAGTAACCACTGAAATGATTTACTATATAATCCCAAATAATGCTAATAACATAAATAAAAACTAAAAAGTAAATGCTAGCCCAAAATGAAAATCTGGTGTGTGTGTGTGTGTGTGTGTGTGTGTGTATAAGTCAGTGCTGAGGGAAATATAAGATCTAATTTCATTATATATCTAAAATTTAAGGAAAAAGTCAGAAATTGTTCACTTTAAAATAGCATAAGGATCATTATAATATGGATAGTGTATAACCCATAGTTTTAGAACATAGCTAATCAAAATGTCTATTTGTAAGCACGATGCTGGTGTAACCAGGGTGTTAAATACATCTCAGTAAAAAGCTGCAGGAACATTCCTGAAAATGGAGCTATCACGTTCCAAATTAAGATGGCTAACTGAGCAGAGGTATCAAACTTTACTCCTTCCCAAATGCAACTAGAACTATAGTAAGGGATTTGAAAAGGGACTTAAAAATTAACCCAGAAGGACAGTGAGCATAGAAAAAGAGCCAACACACACACTATTGGAAGCTGGGAAAAGAGACGGATACCTGATAAGCAACTTAGCAGATTACAGAGCTGACTACTAAGCCAATAAGGGCAAAAACCAAGGAACAATCTGATTTCAATTACAGAATATTCAAGGACTGGCGGCACCAAATACCTCTAGAATGTATGTCAGAGGGAATGCTAAATATACTGATTTGATGACAATTGTATGAAAAGGAGGTTTCAAAACCCACTCACCAGTTGCACATGTTTTTGTGTAACTGATTGTACTCTACCCATGATAATTCAGGACTGGAGAGAATAAAATACAGGGTACATCTGGTCTGGGCATTGGTACAGTAACAAAAGTAGGGGGATTAAGTGATCTTATGCAGACTGGATACTGAGATCCCCAACTTCCCTCACTCACTTCCCAGAATTCTGGTAAACAGAACTCTACCTTCCAAAGAGAATATAATATCCTTATATTTAGGAATACTAATGAATCTAAGAGAAAATATCTAAAAATACTGTGTATCAGAGTTTCTCAACAAAAAAAAACCTACCTGACCACTCTACCAGAGAAGGTCAGACTAAGTGAAGGAACCCATTTGTTCAGAATTTTTGATCAGCTTTTTAAACTATCAATGGAAGACATAAAAATAAGTCAAGAAAAAGGGAAATAAAGGTATTTATTGGAGGCAGAAGGTGCTGGTACTATCACCTATTCTAATTTCTGTTTTCCAATGAGGTCTCTCATCTAGGTTTAATTCCACTGATGAAAATGAGAAGAAAGATCTGCTGTGAGACTGGCGCCTTCTTCAGCTCCCAAATGCTGCAGGATGCTATCGCTAGTCTATCCCATAAAAATGCCTATAGTTCTACCTTCCTCCTGGAAAATCACAGTGCAGTTAATGGAATCAAGTCTCTGACAGGTCCTCCAACAAAGAAATTCTTTTATCACAGAGAAAAGAAATATTTTGAAAAATATTGGATTATATAAAACATTTCTGTGAACTAGAAGATATACCATCAGTTAAAATTAATAGATCATCTTATAAATTGAGGTATCATGACTTTGGACATGTTGCTCATCTCACAGAGTAGGAGTATAACTGATGAAAGTGAACAACTGAACATGCAAAGCTGAAGATCCAATTCTGAATTTTTAGTTACCTAGTGAAGTACAGGCACTTGAAAATTCAGTCATAGCTACAGAACAAATGCAATGTGTGTTTGTCTCTCTTTACTACCTCTGCTGTAATGCTGTTATGTGGCATGTAATCTCATGTTAAATTACATATTTTTAACAAAACGAATTTATAAGAAAAGGTACCTGAAGCCAGTCTGTTCTTTGACTGAGTCTGTGTAATTCACCATTTCCAAAAGTGTTCTTTAGAAATCTATCACTGCAGGGCATAAATATGTGTTAAAAGAAAATAGAAGAAGAGGTAGGGAGAGATTGAGACCAAACAAGTTTTGCAAAAAGCAATGTGCTCATCAATGAAACATCATTTGGTTTTGCTTTTTCCTTTAACTGCTTCTTGAAGTAGGTCCATAACTTCAAGGCATGTATAAGCTGTGAAAAGTCATTAAAATGCATTGACTAATGAAAAATTATCAGGTAAGTCAATTGTTCATGAAGAAGAAAATGCCTGCAAAGAAACAATGAGTAATTGCTGAATTGGTTAGTATAATTTAAGAAATAAAGCCACAAGAAAAACAAAGCTAGACCTTGAATGTGGTGAAGAACTTCCTGCCTCAAGGGAGTGTCACCACAGCTACCCTTCTGTCGTTTTAAAGGGTATTTATAGTCTGATTGTGCAGAAAGTCTTCCAAAAAGTATAGATCATGTGGTCTTTCCTTTGAAAACCTGTGAGAATACGAAATTTATATTTATTCTAGATAACATTTAAGAAAAATGCATTTAAAAATTTAGGATTCAACTAATATAACTGAAGAAAAGTAGAAAATCTTGCATTCAGAAGATATAGTAGAGCAGTTAAACAATTTAAGAGGATATAAGGGTAGAAAATTATGCATTCAAGAAGAGCATTAAACACTAAACGAAGACAATTAATGTTATTATTACGGAAGTTTTAGAAAAAGTTCCTTTGGGAAATTGTTCAAATATTATTCATGACACATTCTACACAATCAAGGCTTCCCACCTAAGGAAAAGAAATTATGCCTAGGTGTTAAGGGAAGGGGGCACAGAACTTTTACTGGGGAGTGGGAAAAAATTATAAATTGAACTTAGCTGAAGTAAACATATTCCTCTGTAGGGTATAGGTATATATATATTTTGTTGGCGCTAAACTGAAGCAAATTTTACAAGTCTGCCTCCAGGTTAAGCTTTAAAATAAAGAGTAAAAGGAAAACTCAGGTCTCACACATATGTCTTTGCAACCAGCCAAGGAAGGAGTGCACGTATGTGACCAAAGCTGTCAGCAAGTACGTGCTGATGCTTATGAGGGAGGAGTGTTCAGGGTTCAGAAGTCCTAACTTTACCATATTGTAGTACAAATATTTTTGGCCAAATTGCCAGGGATCGCCTTAGATTCAAAAACAGCAATCCATCTGGTAATATGGAACCACAGATAAGTGAAAAAAAATACTTTACTTGCATTGTGAGCTGTATGTTTTATTCGCATTAAAAATGTTTATTGCCTGTAGTTTGCTTAACTTTAAACTCTAGATTAGTTTTATAAATTATTTTATATACTTTATATAACATCTAAAGACATCTAAGGCCAATCAAAAGGTTTTGTGGATTGCATATCAGCAAAGCAAAAACTGACAACGTTAAACGGGCAAGGAAAACTTTATTTAAGGTTATTACCAATATGGAAAAGGGGACCAAAAGCAGTCTGAGCTCAACTCTACTGAAGTAAAGGGTGGGAGGCTTTTTAAATGCCGGGGTGAGCAGGAGAACAGAGGCCATCTGAGTTTGCCAACTGATTTTACCCAAAGGAAAAATGAACTTTTTTCAGACCATTGTGACAGGAGGTTGTTGCATAACTTGGATCAAGGCATCCACCGAAGTTAGGCCCTTACCCTCTCACAGAAACTGGAAGGAAAGAGGGTATCTTCACTGATGACTACATGTCAAAGGGAAGGCTCCTAGGTCCCTGAGGAAGACTGGGCTGGACTGTAAAACTGACAAGAGGCATTTAAAGAATATTTAAATCTTAAAGGGATAGAAAATAATTTTAAATTACAAGTTTCCTCAAGTAGATGCTCTAAGGGAAAGAGGTAAGAGATCAATAGGCAGAAGGAACCCTGTCTAAAGTTTGGTCAAGCTGAGGGGAACATTAAGATTGTCTTGGTCAGTCCCTTCTTTTGTTCAGGGGAAACCGAGCTTCCCACTGAACAACTTAGGAAAGCTAGTCCACATAGATTTTCAGCACACTTCTGTTGCTGAAGACTAGGTGAACATCTGCTGAGACTTGGCAGTAGGGAATATTTGCCCAATGGTGCAAGCAATTTGGGGCATTTGATGGGCATCTCATGAGGGGGAGTCCAACACAAAGAAAAAGCAAAGCAAAGCAGAGTGGTTGGAGTAGACTCAAAACTCAGTTTCTGAGGCCAGAGCTTGGCCAATCAGGAAGATCCCTAGACACTGCGCTTGAAGCATATATGGTAGAGTGAGGATGGCAGTGACAATCTGATGGATTTTCTGATTGTGGTCTGAATGGTTTTGGTGATAACACAGACATCAGAGGTTTTGGTAAGGTTGTCCATAGTCACAGTTATTTCCCACAGCAGAGAATGGAAAATGTGAGAATTCCAATTAACTTCCTGAGTGGCCTGAGCAGCAGCTCCAGGCATAGAGTTTCCCCATACAGGATCTGCTCAAGTATAAATTTCAAGCTGTCTGGCTTTAGCTCACAGGATTTCTTCAAATCCTGGCAGGGAAGGTCAGCTAGGAAGCAACATGCAGTCCCAAGAAGGATCTGGGCAGTCAGACTTTAGTTCTCAGTGACGCCAAGTCAGGAGGGTGGGAAAAGATGGAAACATTAGTTTGTACAGGAGTAGTCAGATATTGAAGGAAACTGCAAAAATTTTAAATTTGGTAAGGATTGACAATTCGTGCAAGACGACAAGATGAGTGACGGGGAAAGGGGAGTCTTCTCAATTAATGGGGAATGCTGGGAAAACTGGACTGCCACATGCAAAAGAATGAAACTAGACCCCTAGCTTACACTATACACAAAAATGAACTCAAAATGGGTTAAAGACTTGAATATAAGACCTGAAGCCATAAAACTGGGAGCAAACATAGGCAATATGCTACTTGACATTGATCTTGGTGATAACTTTTTGGATTTGTCACTAAAAGCAAAGGCAAAAAAAAGTAAAAATAAACGAATGGGAGTGCCTCAAACATTATATATATATATAATTCTGCCATAAAAAAAGAAGGAAATGGTGCCATTTGTAATAACACATATGCGCGCCTTCAGGGCATTATGCTAAGTAAAATAAGTCAGACAGAGACAAATACTGTATGATCTCACTTATATGTGGAATTAAAACCAAACAAACAAAAATGAAAAAACAAAACCAAGCTCACAGAGAGAACAGATTGGTGGTTGCCAGCGTTAGGGGGTGAGGGTGCTCCAAGTGGGTGAAGGGAGTCAGAAGGTGCAAACTTCTGGTTATAAAATGAGTAAGTCAGTGGGATGTAATACACACCATGGCAACTATAGTTAATACCATATTGCATATCTGAAGGTTGCTAAAAGAGTAGATCTTTAAAGTTCTCATCACAAGAAAAAAAATTCTATGTATGGTGTTGGATATTAACTAGACTTACTGTAATCATATTGCAATATGTATAAACATCAAATCATTATGTCCTACACCTGAAACTAATGTAATGTTTTATGTCATGTACCTCAATAAAAAGTAAAATTAAACTGAAAAAAGAAGTAAATCTTAGAATTTCTACCGTGCATAATATAGTTTCCCCAATTTTGAACCTCAGGTGCTACCTAAAAGTGCCTATGAAGTTGAATTCACCTTCTAAAAAAAACTGTAGGAAGAACACTTAACATGAAATCTGTCCTCTAAATAAAATTTTAAGCACACAACACAGTGTTTTTAACTATCCGCACAGTGTTGAACAGTACATCTCTAGAACTTAATTATCTTACATAACTGAAAATTTATAATCATTGACTAGCAACCCTTCCCTTCCCCCAGCAACACCAGCCATGGCAACTACTTTTCTACTCTCTGTTTCTATGAGTTCGGCTACTTCAGAGCCTCATGTAAGTGGAATCATGCAAAATTTATCCTGTGACTGGCTTAGTTCACTTAGCGTAATGTCCTCAAGGTACATCCGTATTATTGCAAATGGCAGGATTTCCTTCTTTTTTTGAGGCACCTTTAAGTCTTTAAGTCTTGATAGAACCTGCTCATATCTTCCAAAGCCTGTATCTTGCCATGAAAAATTGTTCATTTTTTTCCTAAAAGTTTATTCAGTGAATTTAAATGTTTCCTTTTAATTATATTTCTAATTAGATATAATAATCAATAAATGTCTTAAAATTTTATAATTGAGTATGCATTCTGCTAGAATGGCATGTGACACACAGGCTATAGCTTAAATAATTATCACTGGCACCATTCACTTAGTGCTGATATGTACCAGGTCCTGGGCTAAAAGCTTTTCACACATTTAAAAATTTTAATCCTTACGAAAATTTTGTGAATAACATGATTATTGTCATTTTATAGATGAAGAAACTGAGGCTTACAAAATGGCACATTCGAGAAGCAAAGTTTGAATATACACAGCAATGTACAAAACACATGTGACGTGTTTGTACTCTGATCTCACTCATCGGGTGAGACCGGTGCTGCTCAAGTGGTAGGTCAGAACCATTGTTATGGGTCCAATGTGAGATAAGCAGGTCATGCTGGAATGTAAATCAAATAAATCACAACTCATTTTCTCATTAATATGTCAGAATTGGCAACTAAAAGGTGTCCGTTATTCTCATATAAAAACAGAATTTCTATCTTAGCGTTTGTCAGTGTGTAAATGTTTTCTTTGAGAAAGTCTTCTTTAAAAAAAAACGTCAGCTGAACTCTACAGTGTGCTTAATGAATGATCTGTCCCATTCCAGTGCAACTCCTCATGTGGGCAGGGGCCACTGGCTAACAGTTCATGTCCCAGATGGGGTCTGCAGGCTACTCTGAGTAGCACCGTTGCTGTGAGGTTCAAACATAAACCTAACACTTCAGTCTAAGGCAGAGTCTAAGCTAAACTCAGAATATGAACATTTACAAGAGATGTTCAGGGTATCTTTAATCGCTTCTTTCAATCAATCAGAAAACTAAAAATATCTATTCAATATACATAATGAACAAGACACTATAGTACAAGGTGGGGTATTTGACAAACCAGGATCCTGGCTCCCTTTAGAGAGCTGCCATCTGAACGGGGAGAAAAACTAATGCAAACAACGCTAATGATGCTCAGGCATTCAGGACAAAGGCCAAGTTTGTGCTGCAGAATAGAGAGGCCGTAAGTGCTGCAGAGGGGCAGGGACTTCAGGGTGACCTGCCAAAGCATCACGGTGGAGGAAAGACATGACCAGGTCCTTAAACATGAAACACTCCATATGGTCTGGGAAAAATGCAAAGGCACAAAAAGTTAGCACACTCCCAGGAAAATGAGGGAAAGCGATCAAACAGGATGAAGAATGTGAACGGAAGAGGGAGAGAGAGACTAGGAAGGTAAACTTGCCCTTGTGGACATAAGGTGCAGGTGCTTAATAAGCATACTGAGTTCCCTGCAAGAAAGCCTTTTACTGGTGAAGGCTGACTGAATAAATGAGCAGGGACTTGGGTAGGGACGGTGTTTTCCAGTTTTAGTATGCAAGGGTGTACTTGTCTGCATAATTCTGACTCTGCATGAATTGTCATGAATACCCTGTGGGTTTAGTTTTAGTTGAGGTTTGTGTATTAAGGATGGAACATTTTATGTATGAACAACTTCTAAAAAGTCCTACCCTGGTAAATAATGCATATATTCATGGCCTTTAGAAGTATCTGATCCAGGGTTTAGGCTCAAATTAAAATGAATTTCCTAGGCAAAATTTCCTAAGTATGATTCTGGGATACATTCCAAGAATAGTTAGTTTCCACAATATTCTCCAAATTTTATGTGGTGAGTTTAAATTGAGAAACTCCTTACGCTATACATCTGTTACAGAAAACAGCTAATGTACTAGGGGCAAATATTTCTTTAAGATGGAATATACATTTTCCTCTCTAAGCCCTGTTCTCCTATTTTGTTTTTATTTTTACAAAATGCTAAACATATGAATCCACAATTCCAGCTAGTGAAAACAATGGTCGACTTTCCATTTCAAAGTTTGAAAGCCTATCATTGTCCTAATTCATGAGGGAACCATGAAGGAAATATCTAAACTGCCAATTACACCTGCATCTCTCTGGAATTCATATAGGAAAGCCAAGCCTGTAATTCTCCATATTCAAACCTGTGTAAGTGACTCACAGTCATTTACTGCAAGATTTAACGGCTTAGGTTATTTCATGGGAGGAGGGAAATACCTGCCAGAAAATCCATTAACATGCCAATAATTTCACTAAGTTTTAGTAAGTGGTTAAGGTAAAATAAAGATGAAATACATTTGCATTTCAGCTTAGAATAAAAAACTGATATTTGCCTAACATTTCTGGGTGAATGTACATGATCTTTCCCACAAGCATTTGGTTTCCTATTAGTTGCTTCTCATTCCCAGATATACCTTTTTGTAATTAGGGTTAACTCCAGCCTGAAGAATTTGTTCAAGAGAACTAGAGACACCAGAGGAGGGAAGCAAGGCACCGTCTGATAATAATCATATAGGGGGTACATACTCCTGGCCAGAGGCACAGGGTCCCTGACAATGGGGAATCTGAGAGCTTGTGCCAGGTCAGGGGCAAGGAAGCTTTTCGGAAGAAAACCTATGACAGAAGAAAAGAGATCAGGATGACAAATCACAACCCAGGAATCTGAGCACAGGGAGTAGAGGGCTTGCCAGTTACACCAAGTTTAAGAGCTGATGAGATCAGATGAAAGAAGTCAGGGCTTCTGGGATCAAAGAGATGAGCCTGTTCGTTGGAGGGGTCATGACCTCAGAGGGGCCTCCCTCACGATGGCCATCAGATAGAGCCTGCGCGGTGGAGGGCACACCTCCACGATGCTGTCGCCTGGGCGGGCACATGTATATTCCCCGTAAGGAAAGGACTTCCTGTCTAGATCTCCATGTGTAACTCCGGGGAGGGGAAAACCCGGGGCAAAACACCTTTGAAACTGAAATCAGTCAAAGGGAGAAATAAAGTTTAAGAAATCTGTTTATTGCTTACAAGCAGTTGTCCCGCGTCTCTCTTGACCCGGCTGCTGTAGCAGAGTAAAAAACACCCTACCTCTCAGGTCCCTTGCTGGCCCTTGTAATTACCTATTGATTGGAGATGGACTACTTCTCTCCACCCCTTGGAAACACCTTATTGATATGGAGATGCACTACATCCAGGCAAGAGATTCTGGAAATACTACAATTTTACCCACACCTTCTCTTCAGCATACTTACCTAGTGAGCTTCAGACACAAAAATAGGGATTCAGTAGGCTCCGGGGGGTCAAAGTGTGGAAGGAAAGATTTTCTCATTTAGAGTTCTGGGAAAAGCTGCCATAAAGCTTATGACACTGCTTTCCTTTGAACCTTTTTGCTGTCAATTATGTTTCACTTTGCCTGCAGAAGAATTTTTTCATAAGCAGTTGCTTTTCTCTAAGATGGAATAACACATTTGACAGCATTCTCTGTGCTCCATCATTAATTTATTTTATTCACTGTGGCTGCAAAGATTAAAACCAACTCCCTGATGCATTGGTAGACTCTTAAGAATTCATTTTTAATTCAGTATTAATTGATGTGTCATTAAGCATGTTCTTTTTTCCTGACACTGCATGGTATTAAATACTTTTAAACTTTTAGTTGTTCTTTGTAATTTACACTGTTTGAAAATAATATGTGGTGACATAGCAAGCAGAAGTCAAATCTATGGCTGATTTAAGTCAATGTATTCCAAATCACAACTCGTTTTCCCGTTAATTTATCAGAGTTGTCAATTAGAAAGTGTCTGTTATCCTTATACAGTAACAGATTTTCTATTACAGTGTTTGCCACAAAATCTCTTAGAAAATACTTTTTGATGCGTCTAAGTCTCATTCCTTATGAGAGAGGTCTTGCTATGTGTGGAAGTAGAACTAGATGCTCTGGAAATCCTACTGGGGAGAAGCTGGAATAAGAACACGATGCTAAATTACTTGTTCTTAGGATAGCAAAGAAAAATAAGTATAATAAAATTGATAAATGACTTTCTAATGTTTCACAAGAGTCTAGTATTTTTGTGCAACCATAAATCATCTGATTTTTAAAATCGGAGCATCTATTTGAGGCATTAATTCATATAAGATTTTTTTTGTGAAGGTCAATTCTGAATATTTATGGCATGTGTTGATGCTTTGGTCCAGGATATCAGTAATGGAGACAACTCATTTTATCTCTCTATTTGGTGAAAAGCACTACTCAGCTAGGTGCCATTGGCTCTTGTAGTCAAAGAATATATGCACGCGCACACCTGCGTTTGAGAGCACGCAGATTAATGGTGGCAGCACGATATGAGCGGCACCTGCTCAGGCAGCTTCTTTTTCATTCCTACTCAGAAAAGAAAAAGAAAAAAAAGGCTTTAAAAAAACATTTTGTCCATTCTTTCTCAGAGCAAATTATCTTTCTTTTCAAAATGACCTTCCATTTTATAGGCTTATAAAACCAGAACTGCCCTAGCTAAAATTTCTCCCTTCTTCTACTGACTTTGGGCCTCCTTTGTTCTTCTTTTTCTAGTTTTATTAATTGTGAGTTTAGACCGTTCATTTGGGATTGTTTTTCTTTCTTGAGGTAAGCGTGTATTGCAATGTACTTTTTCTTATAAGTGCCTTCACTGTATCCCAAAGGTTTTGGGCTGTTGAGTAATTGTTTTCATTTGTCTCCATATATTGCTTAGTTTCTGTTTTTATTTGGTCATTGATCCATTGATTATTTAGGAGCATGTTGTTATTAAGCCTCCATGTGTTTGTGGTCTTTTTTGTTTTTTTTGCATAATTTATTTCTAGTTTCATACCTTTGATCTGAGAAGCTGGTTGGCACAATTTCAATCTTTTTGAATTTATTGAGGCTCTTTTTGTGGCCTAGTATGTGATCTGTTCTGGAAAATGTTCCTTGTACACTTGAGAAGAATGTGTATCCTGCTGCTTTTGGGTAGAGTGTTCTGCAGATGTCTGTTAGGTCCATCTGTACTAATGCACTGTTCAGTGTGCCTCTGTCTCCTTACTTATTTTCTGCCTGGTTGATCTGTCCTTTGGTGTGAGTAGTGGGTTGAAGTCTCCTAAAATGAATGCATTGCATTCTATTTCCCCCTTTAATTCTGTTACTATTTGTTTCACATATGTAGGTGCTCCTGTGTTGGGTGCATAGATATTTATAATGGTTTTATCCTCTTGTTGGACTGACCCCTTTATCATTATGTAATATCCTTCTTTGTCTCTTGTTACTTTGTTTTGAAGCCCATTTTGTCTGATAGAAGAACTGCTCTTCCTGCATTTTTCTCCCTATTATTTACATGAAATATCTTTTTCCATCCCTTCCCTTTTAGTCTGTGTATGTCTTTGGGTTTGAAGTGAGTCTCTTGTAGGCAGCATATAGATGGGTCATGTTTTTTTTTTATCCATTCTGTAACTCTATGTCTTTTGTTTGGTGCATTCAGTCCATTTACATTTAAGGTGATTATAGATATATATGTACTTATTTCCATTGCAGGCTTTAGATTTGTGGTTACTAAAGGTTTAAGGATAGCTTGCTTACTATCTTTACTATCTAACAGTCTATGTTATATCTCTTATTACTCTATTTCAAACATAATCTAAAGGTTCTTTTTTTCTCTCCCCTTCTTCTTCTTCTTCCTCCTCCACTCTTTGTATATTAGGTGTCATATTCTGTACTCTTAGTGTATCCCTTGACTAACTTTGTGAGCATTTGATTTAATTTTGTTATTTGCTTAGTAATAAGTTGGTCTGCTATATTTATTGTGGTTTTATTTTCTCTGGTGACAGCTATTTAGCCTTAGGAGCATTTCCATCTAGAGCAATCTCTTTAACATACCTTGTAGAAATGGTTTCATGGTGGTGAATTTTTTCAACTTTTGCTTATGTGGAAATTGTTTATACCCACTTCAAATTTAAATGACAATCTTTCCAGGCAGATTATTCTGGGTTGGAGGCCCTTCAGTTTCATTGCAGTAAATATATCATGCCATTCCCTCTGTTCTGTAAAGTCTCTGCTGAGAGCCTGAAGGGGTTTCTCTTAAAAGTAATCTTTGTTCTCTCCAGGTTGCTTTCAATACTCTCTCCTTGTCCTTGATCTTTGCCATTTTAATTATATGTCTTAGTGTTGTCTTCCTAGGGTTCCTTTTGTTGGGAGATCTCTGCACTTCCATGACCTGAGTGATATTTCCTTCTTCAGATTGGGGACATTTTCAACAATTATTTCCTATACGTTTTTCTCTCTTCTTCTTCTTTTGGTATGCCTATAATGCAAATATTGTTCCGTTTGGATTGGTCACACAGCTCTCTTATTACTCTTTCATTCCTAAAGATCCTTTTTTCTCTCTGTTCCTCAGATTCTTTGTTTTCCTGTTCTCTAATTTCTATTTCACTTACTGTCTCCTTTACCTCATCTTATTTACTTTTAAATCTCTCCATTGTATGTTTCATTTGATACTGCATTTTTCAAAATTTCTTTTTGATGAAGTCCTCCCTGAGATCTTGAATATTTTTCTGTAGCTCTATAAGCATGTTTATTACTTTTATTTTGAAATATTTATCAAGGAGATTGGTGATTTCAGTTTCACTAAATTCTCTTTCTCGTTTTTTTCTTAAATTTTGGTTTGGACCAAATTCCTCTGTCTCTCCATTTTTTTTTTTTTTTTAGTGTTTCTTATGGGATAGTAGATTTGTGTAGGAGGCGCCCTCTAGTGCCCAGAAGCTCAATCTCCTGTGCAGGAGCCCCAGCTGTTGGTGTGCAGTGGGTGTGGCACCTGCCTGCCTTGCTCCTGGTGTTCTGCTCTGGCCTGCCACAATGGTGGGGGTGCAGGTGAGTGGGACTAGTGTCTGCCAGGAGGAAAGAGCTCCTGGGGCTGGGCTGCACATGCAGCTCCCCAGCTGGTCCAAAATAGGGCTGAGCAGGCTGAGGGTTCTCCCCCTGCCTACATGGGAGTAATATTTGATTTCACTGCTGGCTGGCAGGCTATGCGCCACTGTGAGGAGTCCCCAGGCTGTATTGTCAGCAAGGGGGAATGGAGTGTCTGAAGCTTCTGAGGGCTCCCAACCTTTGGGTTGAGGTTAGGCTGGGGAGCTATTGTCCACCTGACCCTTCCCCTAAACAGAGAGCACTGTGCAAGTCCTGCCCCTCTGGCGTCCCTCTCACTGCTGGGATGTCTTTCAAACTGCCTGCTCTGCTTTGTTTCTCAGGGGGGCTGGCAGAGCGTACCCATTCTCCATAGGCAGCTGGGATCTCAGCTTCCCTGAGTGTCCCACCTGCCTCTGCTGTCCAGGCCTACCAATCACCAGGGCACTGTGCAATGTGGGCTCATGCTCCTGGAGAAGGTCTCCAGAGTCAGGTGTCCAGGGTCCTGGGCTTCTGCTGACTTCCTGCTACATTCCCCTTCCTCCTGCCTGTGGGGCTGGGGAGGGGAGAGGAGGCCTTGGACTCCACCAGATTGTGTCTTTGTCACTTTTCCCTTTTTTGTAGGGTCTTCTCTTCTTCCCCAGATACAGGTGGTTCATTCTGCAGTCTTCAGGCTGATTTCAGACCTAGTTATTTTTGCTGTACTTTTGTGTTCTATGTGATTTTGGGAGGAGGTTTTTGCCTTGCCTTCCTACACCACTATCTCTTTTTCTTTGTCGACACCTTTCTTCTTGAAGCAAAGCAATGGAACCTATACTTTTACCAAGTGTCTCTACTGAATTTCAAAGATCTTGGAAGTTAAAGGTGCTTGTCTTTCCAGGATTTGGATGATTAGTCCATTGGATGGTGTCAGCACTGGTTAGTGAGGTTTTCATTTGGTGGCAGAATTCATAGGTCGGGTGGCAGAGCATTATCTTCTGTAGGCCCAACAATATCACAACTGGTGGAGGAATAATCACATACGTTGCCTTGTTTTAAATGTGTCCATGCATTCAGCGACACAAACAATTCCTCTCTCGTCAGTCCTAAATGATAAATTGACTGGAGAAAACACATGAGAACCCTAAAGAAATTTATCTCAAATTACTGCAGGGAATTGAATTTGTGGCTCAACTGAAATAGGTAACCAATTCTATTTAACAGGCTATAAAGAGGTATCAGATGGCATGGTGATATATGTTCTTTAGGATGACCTTTGGCAGCTATGGTGGGTCTCAGAGGCATTTGAGGCCACAATGAATGGTAATACTTTCTTGTGAATTCTCTTGTTAACACTCTCTATAATCAAAGGAGTCAAGAGGTTGGTTTCTTATCTAACAGATTTTTTTGTGTGTGTGCACTTAGTTTTACCTATTGCAGGAGGATCATCAAACAATAAATTTTTAGGGAAAGGAAGGCGAGACATTTGAATGACAAAATTTAATAATAATAATAATAAAAAGTGGACTGCATTTGGCCTTCAGCTAGGCCTGCTATGGTACCTGTCATTTGGTATTTAGGTATACAATTTTGACTCAATTAACTAACAATTTCAACTAACGTATTAGAAAACATTATTCTCCCCAATTAGTTCTCTGATCTTGCTTTATTGCAAAATAGTAATGCATATTAATGTAAACAGAACTGAGGGAAAAACTTAGGTAAAACTACTCTTAATGGAGGATCATATTTAATAGATTTAATTATCATTTTTTCACAAGCAAAAACTATTAAATATAATTTATTAAAGCTGCTTCCTAAGTCTTTCTTCAGATTTTTCAGAGTTACCATGTTAGAGTTAAAAATGTCACAAACTTCTGAAATTAAATCTATTAACAACAAATGCCCTTCTTGATCCACAATTAGTCTAAAATCAGCAGTACTAATTTTTAATGCTTTCACGTTTCCATGAGGTTACCTACATTATATATATTATAAATATAACCATCCTATCTCAGTCATCTTTTACAAGGGTTTTGAAAAATGTTCGAAAAAAAACATCGAGACAACAGAAGCCTAAAATTCCACACAAAAATTCACTCACAAACTGAAAGAAGAAAGAAGAGAAAGGAAGAGCCTGTGTCCAGTTATTCCAGAAAATAAAAAGCAAAAGATACAATCCTTTTATGATAGCCACTACTTCAGACTGCATATTACTCCTCCATGTGGAAACATGAAACAAAAATGGATAAGGAACTTCCATTCTATAGAGAATGGAAAGGAAACTAAAGATATTATATGAAGAATAAAATTAAAATTAAAAAGGAAAAGCAAAGTAAATGAAGGAGTTAAATGAAAAGGTAGAGAAAAATAGCTAATTTGCATAAGAAAAGCAGTTGTGAAATAATCTTATTAGATAGGATACTTTGAATCTTTCTGACTTGTTTCCTGGTTTCAAATTCGGGTACCATGTAAATGGACTGAAGTTTATCTGCATATTATGCAGAGGAAAGGGAACAATGAGAAAATGGACAGTTCTTATCAATTAGGAGCAATGATTTCCAAAATTAAAAATTCAATAGAAAACAGGGATGGTTACACGGAAGATATTTCTTAGCATGTGAAAGAAAAATTAGAAAAAAGAAAAAATATTGAGAAAGAGCATCATGGGAAACAGAGTATCACTTCTTCATTCAACTATTAGGAAGTCTAAAAGAAAGAAGTGAGAAAATATACGGGAAGAAATTAACAAACAAGAAAAAATATAAGAAAATATGTCACGGAACATAACTAGAGCATATTACCAATATAAAAATGAGGCAATCATATAGATACTGTTTATCTGAGCTCATCTTTTAAGATCAATCTTTGTGACTTTTCCATGACCTAGTAATTGTGGTAACAGTGGAGAATGTGAACTGTATCAACCATAACCATACAAATTCCAGGTGGAGGTGACAGATACTGGGGGCACAATTAGGAAGGAGGGATGAAAGGAAGGAAGGACAGGGTGTGAGGAGTTAAGTCTGGCTTTGCCTGAAACTGATGAAACAACAGGGAGAGGTAAAAGCATGTTAATTAAAGTTACAAGAAGGAAGAATCAAAACTAATATTATAACTATTAAATATTGGCAAGGGAAGGAAAGATGATGTTCAATTTGAGTTAATTCTCATTTTTTCATACTGAAGAAGCAGTAGGTCCCATCACAAACTGGTTAGCCAAGAAACAGTAATATGTTTATTTATTTAGAGGAATGAAGGCACATGGATACATACACACTCAGAAACTAAAAAAAAAAAAAGGTGAGAGTGGTTACTTCCAGAGGACTGGAGCTCAGGAGAGGTGTAGGGCAGAGTACGGCAAGTCTACATTTATTAAATTATAAAAACATTTAAATTATTTAAGCACATGAAGTTAAAAGAAAGCCATTATAGTAGATTTATAAGATAAGTAGTGTGACCAAAAACTTTGCTGGAGAATGAGGTCTTATGAAAGATGGAGTATGGAGATGGACATTTTGATGAGTATAAAAATTTTGAAAGGAAGGTAGTAGGGCAAATTTTGTCTCCAGTTTGCTGATACGAAAACTGAAGCTTAGGGAGTTTAAGTGATTGCCCAAAGATTAACTGATAGGGGATTGGGACAATGGAGGTAGAACCTGACCTCCCAAATGTTATGTATTTCATATCCTCTGAGATTTGCCCTTATTCTAAGCGTTTAATATGCTCATATGAATGTTAGAGCAACATGTTCCAAATACTTTTTACATTCTTATTTTGGTACTTATTATTTTCCTGCAAAATGCAAACTTAAAAAAAATTCACTCTGCCCCTAAAGTGATTCAATTAAAACCAATTAAAACCAACTACATAATATCTATCTAGGGAGAGAAACAGTAGATGTAGGAAAATAAAGTGTTCTGCCTACTGCACGTAATTGACAATCCCCTGACTCCTCTCCTGTAAACTCTTATGCCCCACTGCCTTGAAGCAAAATAACAACAGCTTAAATGACTATTTAATAAAACATGGAATTTTTGCAAAGCAAAACCCAACTCCATGTTGTATGCAAGAGATACCATCTCCAATAAAGTAATTCAGAAATCCTAAAAATAAAGGGGTGGTCAAGTGTATAACAGATAAGTGAAAACAATTAAAAAAAGAGTAATTTCCTGATGTCTCACAGACTAGAATTCAGACCAAGAGGCACTGAATGTAAAAAAAAAAAAACAGTTTATAACACTTGAACACTTGTTAAATAAAATGGAAAACAGGCTTGAAGATCCTCAGACAAAACTACTTTAGCCACATATGCAAAACTTAATCTAGCTTTTTTCATGAATGAAGTGAAACTTAACTTAGGTTACTTATAAATACCTCTAGTCATCACAAATGAAATCTGTCATTTTCCTAAAATGATATAAGAAAATCCTCTGCCCTCTGGACATCCCATTGTAAGAAACAGTTGCTGTAACAACAGCTTACTCACTTTCACTTTATAAGCCATCCTGTAAGGACACGCCTCCGAGCATCATACTACTTTCTGGTTTGAAATGTCTCTCTTCGTGAACAGTTTACCTCTTGCACAATAAAATACTCAGGTCAAGGAAAGCTCTCTGAATTTCCTCTTGACATACTAAAAGCTGCAATTCACGAAGATACTAGTTATGAAAATATATGCACCAGAAACACAACCATCACTCCCACAAGGCAATTTAAAAATTGTTAAGGAAGGAAAGGGGAAATACAGACAAACCCACTAAAAAGAGGAGACCTCATAACAAGTCTCAGTCTGAAAGAGATCAAATGGGCAAAAAATAGGTAAGAATATAGAAGACCTATATGACAATACCAATAAGCTAAGTATTACAACATATATTGTACTCTGTAACCCCCAAATAGAGATATCCCTTCATTAACACAAATGGAACACATACAACTCTTGTCTAAATATCAAGTCAGAAAGAGGCTCAGTAAGTTCCATAAAAGAGAAATAATAGAAAAATTTCTTTGATGGCAATATTGCAATAAAACTGAAAATTAATAACATAATTGGAAAATTCCTGGATATTTATAAAAAGAAACTCTGTGTGAAACAATTCTTGAGGGAAAAAGGAACTATAAACAGAAATCCCTGTGTTTCTTAAAGTGTAATGATAATGTAAATATAGTTTATCAGAATCTAAGGGATGAACTTAAAGTCATGAATTCATAACCTTTAAATAATAAGGAAGGAATGACTGGGGAAGCAGAAAAATTAAATAATCCAAAAATCCCATAAAATTTATACAAAAATTTAACATCTACATGAAATAGTTGGAACTATTTAGGAAAATAGACCACAATTGACCTCACATACTCTAATCAAGATAGAAAGCTTGAACAACACATTGCCATAGAAGTAAAGTTATCAAATTTCTACCCCATGGAAAAGGCACAAGACACCTATGATTTTACAGGCAAACATCACCAAATTTTTAAAGAACAGACATTTTAAGCATTGTTCCAGATGATAGAAAAAGGAGTGTCGAGGTTTTTAGCCTTCCCCAAGCCCCCTCCCAACCTGCAGAGAGGACGGGAAGGGCGAGACACGCCCCGGCAAGGCAGGACCAGGAAGGGTGAGTGCCGACTATCTGCGCGAACACCAGCCCCCGCCTCACTGCTGGAGGCCGGAGACAAACCAACAAGACAGGGAGCTCAGTCAAAGCAGGAACTCTTTTATTGTGGAAACAGCAGAGTATACATAACATTCATGGGCCAATCAGCATAAAGGTCAAGCAGTTATAAGCTCTTCACGCAGGAAGGCACATAATGCAAGCAAACGGTGTCCACGAGCTGATCACGTTCACGGAAGACTCATGCCACCAATAGGGAGATACCCGGGACACAGGTAGACTAACGTCATAGCCCACCAAAATGCCTGGGCACCACCCCATGCTCATCCGGCGAGCGCCATCTTGGCAATGCATTTAAGGGCTACTTCTTAGATTAGAAGGCCCTACAAAGGAGCACTCTCAAATTACTTTCATGAAGCAAGGGTAATATTAACACTTAAATGTGAGCAAGATTGCTCACACGTGCACACACACACACGCACCTGCACATGCAGAGACAGACTAATCTTACCGATGAATATCAAAGCAAAAATCCTAAACAGAAAAAGAGGAAGCACCATACTGCATTCAGATAAATACTAATGGGTAATGAACACATGATACTTATTTTAAGAATGTGAAGATGGTTCACTAGTAGAAATCCATTAGTATAATAAAATGTAGTTAGAGATCTAAGGAGAAAAAATCAGGTAATTACTTCAAAAGATGCTTAAAGGCCTTTGAAAAATTCATTATCTATTCCTTATGGAAACATTCAATGACAGGGAATTGATACTTCCTTATCCTGTTAAAAAATATATAGTGTGTATATGTGTGTGTATACATATATATGTGTACACATATATACATTTGCACATATATACATTAACATATATATAACAATATAACATATACATATAACAATATAAACATATATAATGTATACAATGTACATATATAATATACACATGTGTAATATATACATATAACAATGTAACATACAATATATAATGTATAGTGAATACCCACACATACACACACACACACACACACACACACACACACACACACACACACACACACACCAGGCCTGTGCTGTACTCTTCTCCTTTTACTGGAGACCTCTGGGGAAGGAAAGTAACCCAGTTAAATCCCATTGAAACAAGTGAAACTCCTACAGACACAGTTATATTTACTAGCAGAAAGATTGTAAAGTCTCCTTACCTATAAAATACTTTTAGTAGGATAGGCCTTTCAGTAGAATAATTACTTCTCTTACATCAACTCAGATATGGATTTATAAGGCTCAATTTTTTGGAAAATGTCATGTAAGCTCATATCTAAAGGGGCACAAAATGAGTATGTTCTGCCGAAATGGCTCTCTGTTCAAATAATGTTGCACATTGCTTAAATTTTTGCATGCTAAATCCAAACCAGATGATACCTTTTGAGGGAGAGAAAGGATACGTGGGGAATTGTGTTGATGGTCTCAGACTGTTCTAAAATACCTACATTTATATTGTCCACATTATTTTAGTTGTTAATAAGCTTAGCACTGCATAGATTCTATACTTTGTGTTGAGCATGATTTTATAATCCTTCTCTGGATGTTATCTTGAAGCAAGATGATGCCACTATTGATAGGAACACAGATGGGATAGGGAGAGAGGCAGAGTAGAAGAGTGGGTGGGGGAGGTGGAGATGGACAGGTACATAGAGACCTCAGGTCTAATGCCAGTATCTTATTTAATGGGGTAATGATAGAGTCATTCCCATTGAAGTAAAGAACAAAGCAAGCAGACCCACTATCTCCTCCTCTATTTAGTATTGTATTTGGGGTATTGACCAAACAATTAAATAAGAAAAAAAATTAGCAGAGAAAGGATTAGAAATAAAGAAGCAAGCCATCTCTTTGAAGATGATAAGACATTGTAACAGGGGAACCAAAGGAATCAATAATTAACAATACTTAATAAATTCATTAGAAGTATATAATACTAACAAAAAATTTTAAAGAATAATCAGAAGTTACAGTACCATGAAAAATCCTTTTACAATATAAAAAAAAAACTTTAGGAATAAATTTAACAAGAAATGTGTAATACTTATACGAGGAAAACTAGAAAACACTTCTGAAAGATACAAAAAATACATCCTTGTTCTTATATAGAAAAGTTCAGCATCATAAAAATGACAGTTCTCCCTAAAGTGGTCTGAATAAAAATACCTGTTTATTTTTCCTGGAGCTACACAGGTTTATTACAATTTCATGTGTAAACATAAATGTGTGTGAATAGGCAGGCAAACTCCAGAACTAAGTTTATGAGATAATAAAACATACTAGAAATAATCTACCTTAAAACAGTATAATACTCATACATGCACGGACAGTTGTGAAATTCAGAAATATTCTCCAAAACACAGAGATTTAACAAATGATTAAGATGTTATTTTAAATCACTAGAGAAGAAAAAAGACTTTTAAATAAATTATGTGGGAAATACTGGATAGCCTTTTGGAAAAAGATAAAATTGGATGCACACTTCACACCAAACACCAGAATAAACTTCAGATGGATTGGAGATCTAACAGTAAAACACTGAAAACATGTAAGTCTTGGAAAAATGAAAATGTGACTTCATTTTTATCATGTAGGTGTGAGAAATCTAGATGTAGTTTTAAAAGACTGATGAATGCAACTTTTAAACAATTATGTTGTACAAAAAAATCATAAGGAAAGTCAAAAGACAACTGTCAAACCAGAAAAACTATTTTAAAATATATCACCTATAAAGGGCTAATATCTCTAACACATACAAACCCTTAAAAATAGAGAGGGAAAGACAAAAATTAGATGGAAAAATAGAAAAAAGAGATTAACAGTTTATTATATATATATATATATATATATCCTTAGATATATGAAAAAATGCTGAATTTCACTTGTAATAAAGGAAACCACACTGAGACCATTTCTCACTTATGACATTAGCAAAAATTCAAAAGCTTGACTACATAGTTTGTTGGTCAGATTAGGAAGAAACAGCACTCGTACTTTGCTAGGGACAGCGCAAAATTGTGCAGTCCCTGTGGAGGTGAACTTGGCACTATCTAACAAACTACATATATATTTATCTTTTGACCCAGAAGTCCCACTATAAAAATACATATGCACATATTTATTAATTTTAATCTTATTTGTAATAGAATAATATTGGAAACAACCCAAAGGCCCAAACATAGGAGATAAGCTATGGTACATGGATACTATTCAGCTCTATAATGGAATAACATCTCTAAGAACAGATATGAAGTAATTGCTAGGATATATTTTTAGCAAAATATGTAACCCACAAGCTAAAAAGATCAGATTTTAAAATTCTACCTCTTATGTAAGAAAGACGTGAAAAAAAAAATAGGTTTCTAAATACAATCCCTCAATAAAAGGAATCAGGACCCCCTGGAGCTAATACCAGATACGACGTGGGAACTGTTCAAAGCAGGCCTGAAACATGTTGTGCCAGAAACTAATGAAGTGCCAAAAAACCAATACAGAGATGGTAAAAGGACACAGGAACTCTCTTGTGAGAGCGCTCACTTGACAAGTTGAATATTAAGAAAAAAACCAGTGATAATAATAGATTATGATACACTGAACAAAAAAGAATCTGAGTCCTCAGTGAGAAGGGAAAGCACTTTATAGAAGAATAAATGTATAAACTAGTTAGTACATAAACTAATAAATGTGTACGAAATGATAAATTATAAAATCACAGTTTTGCAACTACCAATATGATAATTGATTCAGGAACACATCATTAATGGATGCTCAAACCCCTGAATGGAAATTTGTTGAGAAACAGGTATTCACAGCCTCGAATTGTCACTGCTCAGATTATTTATAAATTAGGAAGATGACCTTTAAAAAGCTGATGTACTGTAAGGAACATATTACCTTCTATTTGATATTCTTGCCAAAAAAGATTTAACCTGAATCTAATCATAAGGAAATCATCAAATTATGGGAAGCTTAAAAAAAAAAAGCACAATCTGGTCTCTTTACAATAGTCAGTCATGAAACCAAAACAAAGAAGGGGAACTACCCTAGATTAATTTTAATGTAAACTATATGTTGTTAATAGACATTGCTGTATCAATGTTGAATTTTATTAATGTATTCTGGTTATATGAAAGAACATCTGAGTCTCAGAAAGCATTTAGGAATGAAGTGTCATGACATCTGCAATTCATTTTCAAACAGTTCAGTAAATGTATATATGTAAACAGAGAAAAGAGCAAATATGACAACGTGTTAACAATCAGCTAATCTAAGTGTAGGGCATGCAGGTATTTTTTTGTACTCTTCCTTCACCTTTCTATAGGTTTGAAATTATTATTCAAGGTAAAATGTTGGAGGATAAAGAATCTTCTGATGTTTAGATACTGTGACCCTTCATGGCCAGCCTGATCAATGAATCTAAGTTTTATTGTGGGTTTGTGTGTGTGTGTGTGCGTGTGTGTGTGTGTGTGTGTGTGTGTGTGTGTGTGTGTGTGTGAAATTTACTACTTGCTCACAGTGAACTGAGAATGTGCATGAGATATTGCTGCTAAATGCAAGGAGCAGCACAGTGCAATGGAAAGAACACTGCCTGGAAAGAGAATATAATCCAAGCTCTGCTGCTGATATCTTTTATGAGTTTAGACAAATTACTTCCCATCCCTGAGACTCTACGACCCTATGTACAGAAGAGAGTTTTTCAGTTGTATTCTTAAGTATTTTTCAAACCAAGGCTCACTGTAATAGAGGATCTTCTTTTTGAAGGAACGAAGGAAATCAATTCCTATATTTTGAAAGAAATCAGTTTCCCTGCATTACCTCTCTATAAAGAGTTAGTTAATGAGCAGTATTTTGTCCATATAATGCTGGCTTCTTAGAATTGCTGGGGGATTTTTGTAAAGGGAGAGGAGTTCTCAGTGTCAGAGTAAAAGCAGAATATATTGGCTTATGATCTTTATTTAATTCAAAGTACAGCTGCCTGGCTCACTTATTCTACTCTCAATTTAATTTATTCTGCAAAATCTACAGTTGGTCTTCAAGGCAGAAAATGCTGGGAGGAAAAAAAAATTTACATTTAGGCATTTTCATGAAGTCACCTGTTTTCACAGTGTTCTTTCAGGAAACCCAACTGATGCCTAGGCATGTTTCCACGGAAGGGTAGAACAGAAACTTCAAGATAACTTCAAGAGGACAAGAACTACCCTCTTGCCCACCCACCCACCCTCAGATCACTCCTCCAATGTTTTACTGACACTGGAAATCCTACCAGAGGAGTAGCCCTCCTTCGGCTTCATTTTTTTTTTTGTTACTTTTCTCCTCATCAGAATGCTGACATTAAGAGGAAATATGACTCTTCATCAGTTTAACGGTAACTTGACAGGTCATTTCTTAAGAAACTCGGGGCTGAAGAGGTAGAAGGAATCTGAGGGCATTCAGGGATACGATACGAGGAAGGCGCAACAGCCCAGACAGGAGATGACGGGAGGCACTGCGGACCAACCAGTCACTCACGGCTCCGCCGTCACAGCCCCTTCCTACGCACCTTAAACCTTAAGATATGCCCGAGGGAAAAGCCAATCTCAGCAAGAGAAAGGAAGGCTCTTTAACCCTGGACAAACTAGAAGAACGGATTACCACGATGAAATGACCACAGGTTGTTTTCCTTTTTCATTACAGATGGCACCAGCCTGGGATCGGTCAAAACTGTTCTAAGACTACTAGAAATAAACTCTAGCTGTCATGAAAAACCTTGAAGCACCTATAGTACAAAGTGCTACGGTAAATCTGGGTTTAAAATGTCTCCAAATGACCTCTCTCTCTGTGCTCTAAATATGCTAAACATGCTATCAAAATGCACTGGGCTCCTGAGGGCAAATGGTCTTTTGGAAATAGCCTGTCTCTCCCTTCAGTGGCCAAGTAGTCAGGTCCTCAAGAATAACACAGCAAGGGGGGACTGACAGGACACACTACAGACTCGAGGGGGCCTTACTGAATGACTACATGTCTCATCGCTGGAGCTGTAAAGAGTTCATGATGAACCACACTTTGCTGATGCTTCACAAGCCTGGAATGAAACCAGAAATAGGTCCTGTGTTAAGTTTCTCTGTGCAGAGACACACTCCCAGAGCCCACTTCAGAAATGCCAACAGCCAACACCAGAACGTCTCCAAAGCCCCACCACTTCATCTGTTGGAAGTGAGCTTGTTCTGCAGGGAACAGTTAGCCTGAACCCCAGCATCGGGCGCATTCACTCTCCCTCTCTGGCCTGGCAGATGTCACCAATCCTCAGAGAGGCATTGCAGAAGCTGGCGGGGTAAAGCTGGGTCAGAGCTGAGGAGTGGCTGGACAACTGGTTATATTGGACCTGACAGAACAATTACAGCCTCTACCGCTCAGGCTTTTTAATGGGTTTCAGAAAGTCGATAATTCTGAATGCCATGGAAACATCTCATCTGAGAGCTGCAAGGGGATATGGAAAGTGCATTTCCATTGGCCAGGTGATTCAGGGAACTCTACAAGGACTTTAAAAAGAGAAGCACATTGGGGCTAATGCTTATACAGACACAAAATTTAGACAGAAGTAGAAGAAACAGGTCAGGCTTTCTTTCACTTGGGTACATACCGCCTGGCTCCTAAGAAGGCCAATTAGCAATGAACAGAGAAAAAATTCTCAGTATCTTGAGAGCTTATTACAGTTTTGTCACCTGTAGAAGTGCTATTGCTTGCAAACAAACCCATTTTGTGAGTTTTGATGGACTCAATTAACTTCTCTTACATCATTTTTATGTAAATGAGTTTCTGTATTTGTCCAGTTTACTGTCAGCCTTTCAGTTTTATTTCTATCCCAAGTACATGTTTAGCACAAATTTTGTCCCTTTGAAAAGATGGAATATTAAACAATAGATCCTGAGACTTACTGGAGATTCATTAAGATTTTATTATCCCTGTTTGTAGCATTTTCTCTGGGCTGAAATTAATTCCCTAAATCAAAGAACATAGCTATTTCTTAATACTCTCCATCAGTGTTCAAAATGAAGTTGCATTTTCTTCCTCACAGAAGAATGTGTGTAATGGAATGTAAATCATTTTTAAACCATCTCGGCTAGTCTAAGAGAAAAATAAATGACTAATAAAAGCAATCATCAGGGTTCCAGGCTAAGATGGTAGACTGAAACACACGTCTGAATTCACTCCCTCCTGAAGTAGAACCAAATGGGATCTTTAAACCACCACAACAAAACATAGTCTCTCAAATATGGGGAAAAAACAGTGACTAATTTTTGAAACTATAAGACAAGTTGAACTGCCCCTGATTAAGTAGATCTGATACAGTCAAACTCCTAAGCCTGCATTGGAGAACAGCTGGGAATAAACTCACACTGAAGAATCCTTAAACGGCCCAGAAGCTGGCAACTCCAGGGACTTCTGGTATATCTGGAAGTGAGAGTGAAGGGAATAGTAGGTGGGTAAAAGAATAAAACAAAGAAAATATGGTAAAAGTTGTTTGAGAACCTCTTAAAATCTTAAATGCCCTCCCAGACTCCACTCCATGGAGTGACTGTACTTCCCTCCCCCAAGAGAAATATGAAAGATAATTCTACAGAAAAGTTTTAACTGGAGGTTCTCTGGACTGGGCACACTAAGCACATCTGTGGGCCTGGGCAATTTAATAGAAACGGGTGCTAAGTGGAGTGTATAAATAATGGACACTGAAACTGGAACAATTTCAGTCAAAGGGAGAAATAAGGTTTAAAACCTGTTTATTGTTCACAAACTGCAGTACCGGGCCATCTTTCTCCTCTGCTCTGAAAGAAGCAAGCAAGCAAGCAAGCCAGCCCCCTCCCCTTAACCTCTCAGGTTCAGACACGCCCTAGGTTGCCCAGGTAATTACCCATTGATATGGAGATGAACTTCTCTCCACCCCTGAGGATATGCAAATACACTAAAGCCAGGCGAGATATTATGGAAATGTTGCAATTTTACCCAAACCCCGCCCACCACCTACCAGGACTCTGGCTGCCAAATCTCTACCTCCTAAGTTGGGGTCTGGGAGACTCTTTTGTACCTGACAGTCCAAAATGACATATATAAAGATAGTGACATCTGGAGCATGGTGGCTAATGGTCTGTCAAGACTACCTTACTATAAAATCGGCAAGCCCCAAGCCCATACTCAGGGTATTCAATCAGCATTTAAACTCTCACTCTATGAGCAAACAAGAAGGGATCTATAAACATCTAAGGAAAGCCTCTAACAGGAAGATAGCAATCAAAATGTTAGGCAGGAAAATAGATATGAGTGGGGTGGAAAGAGAAAAAGGCCAGAAAGTCCACTAAAAAGACCCAAAATTAATCAATTAAAGCTGAAAAAGCCAAGAGCAACTGGGCCTGGAATGTTTGAATATCTCCCAGATAAAGGAAGGTACCTCAGCACAGCCCAGGTCTTTATTGTGTTAATCCTGCAGGCCCAGCTTACTTTCTTTACCTTTACCTATATGCTGTTTTTTCTCCTTCCGGCCCTAATTAAGTAGTTTGTAACCTAGGCAATTAATTTAGCATGCAGGCCCAGCGGTAAACAACATAGTGAAAGGCAGGAAGGATTCCATCTTAAAGATTGTATTCTAATACCCAGGAAGTTGAAAATGTAAGATTCTTAACTTACTCTTTAGCAAACAGACAATAACTCAGCCCACCTTGGGGGCTGGGCCAGCAAGCTGTTTGATCTGCTCCCAGACGGAGACGCCCTTATCCCAGGGAGAAATCAGAGCAGGAAGTTCCTTGCGTTATGTTAATTCTAAGTATTCAAAAACCACTTAACAAGTCTGCACCTTCAGCCCTTAGTCACATTCCTAAAGAATCCTTAAAAGGGGAAACCCCCAGCCTTTCCGCCTTTCGGGGTGTTCCTCTCTCTGGGGTCGCCCGCACTTTCTAAGTGCGTAACCTTTTAACTTTAAACTCTCTCTTTTCAACCTTTCAGGGGGCGTTCCTCTCTCTGGGGTCTCCTGCACTTCCTAGGTGCGTATCCTTTTAATCTTTTCCCAACCTTTCAGGGGCGCCTCTGCTCTGGGGCAGCCCATGCACCCCTTTCTCCAAGCATGCTCCTTTTGCCTTAAATAAACTTCTCACTTAAACGCATGGTCTCTGCGCCTTTCCAGTAGTAAGTGTTTTATTACTTTGCTTTGTCATTCTAATCCTCCGAATTCTGGCTTTAACCTTCACTCTGTCCTATGTCAGACAAGTAAGGAGAGGCTGCAGAGAGCTCAGACCTGGGCTTGCAAATTACTGTCACCTGGGTGACCGGGAACTGCAGCTGACAGTCATGCTCTTTAGTAACCTGCCGGAAAGGCTCCCTTCTTTACCTATAGGAAGTTCACAGAACATAATCTCACTCCATCTAGTGCTCTGGGGCTCCCCCAAAGTCTGGGGTGGTAGGGACCCAGTTCCCACGCCCTGCAGATCCAAGCAGACCCTGGATGCCAGGTGACCCTGGCTTAAGGAGTTAGCAGGGGTCGTGCCCCATGCTGAGTAGCTGTTCAATGAATTTCATTTTTTATTCTATTCTGTCATTCCCTAACATTCTTACTTTAATGCATTCCTTCCTCACTTTGTCCTCTGACTTCCCTGTGTCACCGAACCGAACTCTCCCTAACAAAAACAAATGATCATAATTAAAAGCCACATGGAGAACACTGCATGGAAGAAGAAAACAAAAGGAAATCTGCCCTCCACCTACAAAAGGAGACATGGCACCCATGATCAGGTCAGGAAATGATAAGAAAGGAATACTCGAAGAACAGATAAGCAGTTCTTGGGAATTAAAAACACAATGGCAGAAATGAAAAATATCACCAGATAAGTTGGAAGGTTAATTTGAGGAAGTCTCATAGAAAAATAGAGCAAAAAGACAGATGAAAGGGAAGAGGGAAATTAAGAAAATAGGGGCAATCTAAGAAGTCCAACATCCATAAAAAAATAGCAATTAAGAAGGAAAGAACTGAGAAAACAGGAGAAAACCATGCATCAAATAATTCAGGGAAATTTCCTGAGATTAAAGGGCAGATGGAAAGGGTCCACTAGGTGCCAAACATGACAGATAAAAACAGATTCACACTAAAACACATCCCTGAGAAATTTCAGAACCTTACTGGAAAAAAAGATCCTAAAACCTCCAATAGGGAGAAAAAGGAATTCTTAAGTCAAAATCAACTTTTTCTAGAATAACAAAGAAAATGCAGCAATATAATTTCAAAACTCCCTCCGGAGTAAATGGACATAGTGAGAATCAATAGAAACACAGCTTATAAAAATAGAATCTTCAATAATTATGACGTATGGCAGACACTGAACAATGAAACAATACAGAATTGTGCTCTTAACATAACAGTGACGTAACAGCCTGGGTATCTCTCTTTCAACCAACATTCTAGCATGAGCCTTTGGGCTCTCAAAGTTGCAATGCAGAATATTCCCAAATAAGAGGAAGTTCCTAATTCCTAATATATGTACATGTTTGTATTTGCATAGAATATCTCTGTAAGGATATATAAAGAGCTGATAACAGCAGCTGCTTATTAGAAGGAGAAACTATAATACTTGCAAATTTACCTTTTTGTTTTCCTTCTGAATTACATATGTCATGCATTAATAACTCATCCAAGAATAAAAGAAGAATTTATATCCCATCCAAGAACAAAATAAAACACATTCCTTAAAACAAGTGCATGTACCCTCAGAACCAGCAATTCCAGTTCTAGAGATTTATCCTGTAGATATACCAGTAAAGCATTCTTTATAGTTAAAAAAGAAGGAAACAACTTAAATATTCAACAATAGGAGACTGATGGAATTAATTCTGTATCTCTATAAAATGGACTACAATATAGCCTCAAAAAAGGATGACACATTTGGAAAGTGACTAAAACCAAAGTAATAAGTTGTGATCACTAACTACATGAATGATTACATGGATTCCGTCTTTGCCTCTGACCACAATTTGATTTCAAAAACATTCAAAATATTACTCCAAAGAAGAAAAAGACAGACTGTAAAACTGAAAATGCATTACACTTCAATGACATAAGAATGCATAATTGTTTGCTGTTATCTGTGAATCAAATATGCTCAAAATCGCACTTGGTTAAAATAGCAATGGTGATCATATTATTGACTCAGAAAAGTATTACAACAAGTCAGCTAAAACACCAGATTTTGTATTTGTGATTTGGATCAGTACTCAGTTCTTCCACTGTCTTACAACCAATGCTCTAACAGACACAAACGGTTCAAAACTTAGTGCTCACTGAGACTGGGTGGGGAGCAGGAGGAGAGGGTGTAGCAAAGGTCCTTCGGAGCAAAGGTCTAAGTTATCATGGAAATTCTGTTTGGAGAACCAGAAAAAAATGGGGATCCATGGTCAGGAAAGATACAGGATGCTAAAACTTAATTCTGCAAGAGCCTGAGCTTCTGGTACCTGTTATTTTCAGTAGGCTCTCTGGGCACAGGCAGGCTGGCCATTTTTTGGCAAGATGTTTCCAAGGTGCTAGTTGGGGTTCATGTGACCTTGGCAAAGGCAGTTAACCTCTAGGAACCCTGATTTATTTATCAGTGACTTGTAGATAACAATCTGAAATGACGTATGTGAAAGAACTCATACAACTGTAAAACAGTATTTATTACTGCTGTTCAGGGCAACTGCATTGAGCTAGAACAAGTTCTGTTAGCAGGACTCGGCCTATTGCCATGTGCACAGAGCAACTGGGAAGCCCAGTCTCCTGCTGATTTCCAACATTTGACTGTGGTGTCTTCATTCCTTAGGCTGTGCTTCATGGCGTCCCGAAACCTTTCCTAACTCTTCCCTATGCTGAGAGTCCCCTAGAGCTTATTCCTACATCAAACAAATAGCAAGCTTATTCCTCCACTGCTTGCTATTTGACTTCTTTGTCCCAAGCCATTAACTTCACAAGACTAGCCCACAGAATGTGTGATCGATGTAACTTCAGGACTTTCTTGCAGAATCTTGTGTGCAATTAGGGGGAAAGAATGGTTCTTCAAAATTGTCTGTGGAGGGTCCAACCAGGTAAGTATTCCACAGTCTAGTTAGAAAACCAACTGTTCATTGGCTTGTTTGCCTGATACCCCAATGTACATGGTAGCCTTTAGCACTCATAATGCTTATTTATTAGCCTATGACCATAGTTACCTCCTTTTGTTCCTAGAAGTGTACAGGTGATCTTAAATAACACAGACTTCAGAAATCCTAAATCTAAATCCCTGTATTTTGATCAGGTACCCCTTACAGACAGATACCTTGGCAAAAAGGACCTGTGCTGGATACCTACATGGTGCCTTAGGGTGTGCATCCATAGGAACTGTTACAATCTGAAAGAAAGAACATGTTGCATTAGTGGAAATTTAGGTCAGGAAAAATAAAGCATTTTATAGTGTCATAAATTCAGGAGCAAAACACAGAGATTTATCTTATCACTGTGGCAGACAGTTGCTTCCCAATCTCCATTCTGCTCATTTCCATCTAGGCAATTTGCCACCCAACTAAAAGCCTCTATTCCTCAGTCTCCCTGTGTGGCAATTTCTTGCCTCAAATCCTCTATAAAATGTGATGTAGGATGAATAAATGCATGTGAAAAAATATTTGTAAACTTCCTTCCTTCTTACACCAGCCTAGAAGACAGTAAATCTTGTCTTTCTGCTAAGAGCCTCCCTACATTGACTTTGGAGCACGGGGTGATGAACGTTGGCAAAATAAAGTTTGTTTGACCTGAACATATGCATACATATCTGTTTCTTATCATGAACCACAACCAAAAAGATGAAAAGAGCAAACGAATCTGGAACCAGATATATAACTCTGATGGTCTTCTGCTACTATGACAGACTTGGCAACAAGACATCCTTACTCTTCGGAGACTAGAGAGAAGTTTAGTAGAGGAGTTAAAAAGCATACAGATTTAGAAAAGGGACAGATGCAAGGTTCAGACGACTGTATTTGCTCCTGCCAATGCTGACCTTGGATCTTATTGCAGACACCGAAGTGCTTTTGTTCATCTTGGTTCCCCAAATCTTAGTTCAGTGTCTGCTCTTGGCCCATTTGAGTGGACATTTCACCCCCAAGTCTCCTAGTTCCTGCTTTAGGACTTCTGTGGTTGCAAAATGGTAACTTGCTATGTCACTAAACCAAGTAATAAAGTGGGAGTTGGACTGCCCTTAAATAATATGGCTTCATTTAATAAAACTGTATATTTTAGTCATAAAATATGGACCTAGATATCATCAAATCTAAGGCCTCAGCCTTTAGGTGTCACAGTGTTACTATTTTCAATTTTATAAGGGAAGCACAGAAAGATTAAGGAACTTGGCAAAGATCAAGAAAAAACAGAACCCAGGTCTCCTGTCTCCAGAAAGTTACTCTTATACTTCATGGGAGGGGGTCACTTATAGGTCCCACTGAAAGAAAAAATACATTGCAGAAATGTCCTCAGTGTTAACTTATCAGCAGGGGGAGTCATGAGTGTATCAGTTAGATATTGCCACAATGTGTAACATTCTATCCAAAATTCAGTGGCTTAAAACAACGGTCATTTATTCTCACAGGTTTGCAGGTCAGCTGGCATGGCTCTGTGTCAGGTTCTGGTCATGGGGACACACTGGGCAGCTTTGTCTCACCTCTTCACCCTTTTCCCAGGACCAGTGAACTGACAGAATGTCCACCTCATGGTGACAAATGACACGCAAGAAGGGAAGTAGAAATGCATGATGCCTTTTTAATGCTTCTATTGTACAAACCAAGTGATGTGATCAATCCCGTCATCACTAGGATAGGAAAATATACTCCACCCACGGTGGGGATGGGGGGGCACTGCCAAATAATGTGGCAAAAGACGTGGAGGTGTAATCCTCTTGGGAAGTGGTCACAACCGGAACAGGGGTGAGGGGATGTCAGGTGAAAGTTGGAATAATAATCTAGTCTATCATAATGTATTTGGAAGAAATGGGAGTTTTTATGAAGGTGTATTATTTGCAATCAATGTCTATCATGGAGGATGTTCACAGCAAATTGTTTCACGTTCTTTAAAATTCCTGTAAGTGGTAACATTTCCTAGAGGAGCCAAATGTAATCCAAAACAAAAATGTTTTTTAGGAGAGTACTGATAAAGAAGACAACTTGATTGATGAAAATTGACTGCCAGCAATGTTTTTAAAAGGATCTCATTTACAGAGGCAGACAAACGTTTATTACTTAAAAAAAAAAGATGAAATAAATGAAGTGGGGTGAATACCAAAGAGTTTTAAAATAGATTTAAAATTGGTTCAAGCAGAACTTCAATTAATAAAATGTGTCCATCACTCAACTATGTGTATGTGTATATAATGGGCATTTTTTTCATGCTGTGCTATCTAGTTGTTAATAAAGTATTATGACTCTTTACCAACTAATTGTTATAATATACCAGACACAAAAACGATTTCTTCTTGATACTTTAAGAAGTCAACAGGGAAAAAGCAGAGGTTTTTTTTTTCTTTTATTTTGCAATTGTTTTTTGTCAATATTGTTGTTAGAGAGAAACTTCAATGATAAGGCTTACTTTTTTATTTCAAAATAAACTGTTTTATCTTGTGGTGCTCCTTAAATTTCATGATGTAGAGATTCTTTTCTAAATAATATCTGATTCAAAAAGACAAGGAGCACGCCTGCTTCTATAATCACAGCAGCATGATGCAGTTTTGCTGACTAAATGTATTTACCATGAAACTGTCAAAAATCTGAACTTACTGCTTCACCCTGCTAGGAAAAAAACCTGTGGGTCTCCTCTCAAGTCAACCAGTAGTTGATTTACAACCACTTAAGAATATGCTAATGAAGGGAAAAAAAGTCCAGTATGTTTTCATCATTTGCACAAAAAATTATTTTGAAAATTAAAAAACAAAAGTCAGGGATGCTCGCTTCTTCACTGCTAGGTGAAGTAACACATATTGATGAGACGAATGTTAAATTGTTTATTTTTGATGCCTTTATTATATCATTTTCTTAGTACTTTTGATCATGGTGGAGAATATATTTGCAGTCCTTTGGCCTTTTCCATGTAGAGATTACACTGAATTTCAAGAATTGACTCGTTGGGAAGTAACGACTCTTTCAGATTTGGTTTATGGAGGTACTCAAGCAGGCTAAAGAAGATTACAATGAAGGTCACTTGTAAACTCTGCAATGAATCAGTTTTCAGTCTCTTCCAGCAGCTTTTTTAGTAGGTAATTCACTGCTTTCACAAGCCATCTCTCTGAAGCCCAGGTCGTGGACGTTTAAGCCACTGCCTTGGAGAAAGGCAACCAGAACCGCCTCTCTGTGGCCCCTGCGATGCGCTTCAGTAGTTTTCACTTATTTTTTTGTCCTCACAAAATGCGGCACTCTTCAGCACGTTTGAGGAACAATTAAATATGATGATAGAACGTACTTGGAATGTTTACATTTGGTACATCAATTCTAAAGAATTCTGAAGTATGTAGACCATTTCTGTTTGTATCCTGGTATATTACAGGCACATTGCATGTGCTCTATAAAGATCTGTTGAATAAAATCATGAAAACAGTAGTAAAGACAGCAGCTTATCTCAAAATTCTAAAAATATTTTGGTACTCAAAGGATATGGATTTTCATAAATGGCCTTAATGTTGGTATTGTATGATTAAAAATAAACTGTAGCCTGATAGCGATGATATTAACAATGAGACCCTTTTCCTTTGTGGCAGTTAACGTAGTTAACAGAAAAGTTATCAATTCATTTCCATTAATTTCTAATATATAAGTCTACACAAATCAATGGAAAATTATGCTTATTGACTGAAGTGGCATAAACGTTCAACAATGCACATTTTGTTGGTATTTTCAAAATCACAATCTCAGCATGCTCTGTACTTCATGGAGATCTAACAGAGGAAAACAAAGACCTCCAGCTGCTTCACTGACCACCAACTATGGGGCTTATTTTAATGGTCTTCTTTATTATTTCAGCTTAATTCCTTTTAGTCTTTTATCTGTACCTATCTTTATAGAGCAATAAAATACTGTATACACAAATGATCTATCATTTTTTGAAATTTAAATTTAGAATGAAAATATTCCCGTTATTAAAAACTTTTGTTGTCATACTTTAATAGTACATAACAGTCAATTAGATTAGTTACTAAATTCTATATATCTACTCCCTAATTATTAAGCTTAGTTGACTACTTCTACTTTAGGTCATTGTATGTACTTATAGTTTTATGCATTTCAGATTATTTTCTTAGGCTAGGTTCCCTATTGGGCCAAATAATAGGGAAATTTTGAGACATTTTGCTCAAATTCCCAAATTGCCTTCCAAAAAAGTTTATGACAGGTAATTTTTCCACTAGTTTTACATTTCAATGATAACCTCATTTCCACCTCACCAGTATTTAGCTTGATCTTATTTTAAAGGAGAACCTGTTAATTTGAAAGATGAAATTGATATTATTATTGCTTTAAATCTACACTGCCTTCATTACTAGTGAGGTTAATTTGTGTTAATGATTATTTGTATATGGAGAATGGCCAATTTCTAATTTTCTGTTTTCCAAGTAAGATTTCCTCAAACTAAAATATTCTAGGTCCCATTTAGTTGCTTTTTCATCTGTTATAAGAAATCTCATTTCCTTCCATTTGGTGAAAAATTGGCATTTAAATACTTATCATGAGCCACCATGACCCTGGCAGCTGGAGCCAGGTGTCACTTCAACCTTCTCTGTCTACACCTCTCTCCACAGGGCAAGGAGTCCAGGGGCCCAAGGGAACAGGTTACCTGAAGCCTGTGTTCCCCCATCACCACGAGGTGCCCAGCACCCAGAATTCCCTATGTGAGTGGCTTCAAGTCTACTCCAGGGGTTGCATGGGCCTCTTCCATGACTCCATACTCCTGAGTGCCTCTGTTTGTAGGCTAACTGCCAATGTTAGGAACAGTTCCAATGTGGAAACTTTCATATCTCACCTATTGAATATATTGCTTCTAAACTCACAAAATTAATCCCTGGAAATTTTACATTTATGTGTAGCAAGTAGCAGGGCCAAGTTCTTAAACATAAGTGATGGGGAATCAATATGGATTTGAATTCTGGCTTCTGCTTCTGTCCCTTACTAGCTTTATGACTTTCAATAAGCAACTTAACGTCTCTAACAAACCGCATGGATTCTCAAGTCTAGGATCCAGGCACTTTCTAATACAGGATTAGAATTATAGAATTGTTTAATGTATACAGTGTTTGACACATAATACTTGGTAAATTACAGTCTTCATTAGAAAAAATTAGGCACTCTCTTCATCTTTTGAGTATGTATTCATCAGAAGGTGTGCTTTGAACTTGCGTGTACATATGTACACACGTGTGTTTACAAATATAGTCACAGAAACACAGATTTGTACTAAAAATTGAATGTTAAAGATTGAGTTTGGCTTGAAGATGCCAAAGTAATACAAACATCCAGTCTTCTTTGTAAGAAATCATGGCATGATGTAATATAAGGAGAATCAAGCTGAAATCAGCAAATCTTATGTACATGCTGGCCTCCGAGGAAAGTAACCACGGTGAACATTAATTTCCCTATTTATAAGATTTTAATAATCTTTCTATGCATATAATAGCATTATTTTACACATATTTATGTTTATTCATATCTATATATCTATATGAATATATATATACAGACATAAATAATAGACAGCAAAAATGTTACCCATCTTTGAGTAGCAGCTAGCGTAGTTGTGTATGTTCCCTGTGATTAGTTTATTTTTACTACTACAGTCAGAATACTTTCAGGCAAAAGATACATATATTCATTTTGGCTTCCCTGATGTCTTGTAAATTAGCATGAAAAATTAAATGGAAAATAAACACATTCAATGATACAAGAAAAGATAAAGTGAGTCTTAAAACCTTTAACTTTGGGGACATGGATTTGAATTCAACCCAATCCAATTGTGGTTAAAAACCTCCAGGTAGGAAAATGAATAAAATATGGCTCGGTGTGTGTGTCTGTCTGTTTGTGCACATGAGAAAGAGAGATAAACAGAAAGCAAAGGAGAGAGAAACTTGCTTTGCAGAAATAGTGAGAAATTAGGCATATGATTCATTCTCTATCCACAAAATAAAAAGTTCTAGACCTGAAAAGTTAGATAGAAATAAGGTAAAAACAAATTATAGACAGAGAAGGAAAACCTTTCACTGTTCTAGCTTCATATTAACCCTGTAGGTTTATAAGTGTATCTGTATTTATCCTGTACCCCCAACAGGGACAGTACTTGGGCATTCTTTCACAGGTCTGTCTGGTCTGCCTCCCTTCATCCTATTGATGATGGCTAGAATTTTAGTTTTGAGTTGACATTGGCTATATGTTTTCATTAATCCTAGTTTCTTTTTTTTAAATAAACACAAATAACATTTACCAAGATATTTGATAAACCTTACTTCACACCTGTCACTTCCTAAATTTCTCTATTTCTCAAGAGCTCTTAATGTAGATCTCTGTGCGACAGCCCTTCTGAGATTTTTATTTTATAATGCCTGAGAGTGTTTTCACTGAATGTCCTCAACTGAATGGTAATTCGGCTGGACATAAAATTATAGATCAAAGCTCATTTCCTTTTATACTTTAAAAATATTACTCCATTATCTTCTTACTTCTGGTATTATTGGTTGACCTGACCTGCAGGTGTGTGAGCATAAAACCCCCGGCCGCGGGGTTTGCCAACTGGGACCCAAGGAGGGGGTGCGTGAACGCTGGACAGAAGACAGAGAGCACGGAAACAAGACAGGCTTTCTCATCAAGTCTTTATTTGCGGAAAAGGCAGGGAATATATAGCATTTGAGGGGGTGTGGTAGGGAGTGGTTTCTTCTGGTTGGTTGCCCATCATGTTAATGAAGCGACCTACAAAATCCAATCACACACTGAGTTGTGCACATGCGCAGCTGTCTCTGACGTAAGCGGCGGACTGAAGTGGGAACACTTGGCGGGAAATTGTGGCGCGAAAGTGATCAAGAAGAAGTAAACAACAAGATGGAGTCTTTAAAACAAAGTGGAGTCTTATTGTTCTTGTGCCACATGGCTCCCAACAATTGGTGAGAAGTGCAAAGTTAATCTAAAGTTCTTTCCTTTGTCAGCAACCTTCTCTTTGAAATTATATCATATTCTGTCTTTGTTTCTGATGTTCTTAAATTCTCAGTGACATTCTATGTGTGCATTTTTTTCCTTTCTATCTTCTCTTGATGCTCTATGAACCCACTAAATCATTTTCTTATTCTTGGAAATCTATTTCCATTATTTCTTCAAATATTCCCTTCTTTCCAGTTTTACTGTTTTTCCCCCTCCGAACCCTCCATTACATGTTATATTCCTATCCTTCATATCTTTTTAGCCGTTCCTTCTATATTTTTAAACTCTTTATATATAATTTCATGACTTCTAGAGGGTCTCCCAATCTGATTTTCCCATTCAGCTAAATTGATCTTCAGCTCTCCATCAGATTATTCATCTTATATATTAGGTTCCATACTTCAGATAATAAATTCTGCACACCTCATATTTCCACCTGGTTATTCTTTATGATTCTAATTGTGTTTCATATTGCTAACACCATTGCTTATCTCTTTAAATTTAGCACGCTTATTTTAATTCATTGGCTCATGTATTAGTAAGAATAGACGGTGATGTAAGAACAAAAAACCCACACACCTCAGAGGTTAAAGTCAGGCAAAGTCCACTACAGGTCCAGGCAATGCTTCAGGGTAATACCACGTGGTGACTCAGGAATTCAGATGGCTGGAGGCCCCACTATCATGTAGTGGAATTTCTGGATCAGGCAACCCATTTGGCCAACACAGTAGGGGAAAAAACCTTTGGAGAATCTTGTACTGTTAATTCAAAGCTTCACCTGAAAATAATAAATCATAACTTTATGATTCATAAAAAAGTGGCCCAATACTAGTCATATAATCCTGCCTAACAGCAAAGGTGTTAAAGGGTAACTGTCCTATTTGCCTGAAAGAAAAGGACCTGATATGGATGAGCAACACAAATCACTAAAGTCCCTCTGTCCCAGGACTTCCGCTTTGGATTACATACACTGTTCTGTTTGTTGATTTTCTTTCGAGGCAGCTGAGCTCCTCAGGTGGAGAGGAAGAGTCACAACTGTAATGGTTAATTTAATGTGTCAACTTAGCTAGGCCATGGTACCCAGATATTTATTTGGTCAAACATTATACTAGATGTTTCCATGAAGGTGATTTTTTAGATGAGATCAATAGAAATTTAAATCAGTTTACTTTGAATAAAGTAGACCATAATGTGGGTAGACTTCATCCAATCAGTAGAAAGTCTTACTAGAATAAGACTGACCTCTATACAAGATGGAATTCTGCCAGCAGACTGCCTTCAGAGTAATCAACTCTTCCATGGGTCTCCAGGCTACTCTGCAGATTATGGACTTGCCAGCCTCCACTACCAAGTGAGCCAATCTCTCTCTCTGAAACTCATTCTCTCTCTCTCCTATTGTTTTTTTTTTTTTGTCTCTGGAGAATGCTAACACAATATAAAGCCTGAGAGTCATGGACTCTCTCACTAGCAAACGGTTATATATTTTTGTACCTATGCCATAGTACGATACTTATATGCAATTCATTAAGACTACTATGTCTCCTCACTCTTGTTTCCATTTCCATTCCCGTACAGACACTCACAGTAACTTGTGCATGTATTTCAGTTTTTACTAGCTGTACCTGAGTAGGAATAGCTTCTGGGAACAGTGCACTATGCCAGCTTGTGCTGTACGATGACATGAAAGAGGTCCTATTGCAATATGAAAAATGTTCTACAGTGTCCAGCATTGAGAATATGAAGTGGTTTGAAATGCACAATGTCAGAAAATAATATCTAAAAAGAAAAGCTTGAATCATCAGATACAGAAAATTGCAAGAGGAGAAATTTCTCATTGACCTCAGGTCAAAATGAAAGTTCTCCACTTTTAGGAATATACATGAAAATCCAAAACACTTAATTTCAAGGGCAACATACAACACATATTTTTCTTTTTTGATACAAATGATGCAAAATAGAATCTATCAGATGTTCTGTGATTATAAAATACAAAACTATAGCAGTATTATAAAACATGTCCATGTATTCAGTTCCATGTTCAATGAATTTAGGTTACCAGTAAAAACAAATTTTGAACAATCATTTTATAGGAAAAACTAAAGTCTTTCTTGTTTTAAATTTTTATTTTCTTCAATAATAAAACTGCTGACAGATAAAAAGGTGACTAAAGAGAATAAAGACAAAAAAAAAGTTTTATGGGGCTATGTCAGCTGCTGGTTAGCTAATAAAAATACGTTTTCTGTATCAAGTGACGTCTGTGATATCTGTCAATTAAAAAAAATGTGATTTCTTGTGTCATCCTTATAAAACATTCATTTTCACACCGGATGTTGTATTTGTGCTTTTTTCTTTTTTATAAAGATAGAAAACTGCATAATTTTTAGGCCTGATAATCCTGGATCCGCGCTTCTGGGAGGTCTCATTCTCTGTCACGGATTCTCAGGGGTTGAGCCCCACAGATTCCCCTGCAATCCCTGTGGGTAAGATCAGAGATGCGGTTCCCGCAAAGTGACTCACAGTGCGGGGCTGGGGAGCTGCTTGCGCCCCGGGTTCTTTCCCCACCGCAGGACCAAAGGCTCAGGGCACCTTTCCGCGCGCTGCCTGGCCCAGGGATGCGGCAGGCCGTCCGTCTGGGCATCCGGGGTGCAGGGCGGCTGCAGTCCACACCGGGGTCAAGCATCCTCCCAGCGGGGTCGCTCTTGAGCAGCTGCTCTGGCGTGAGGGGGCGAGACGTCAGGACCAACCTCCGGCGCCATCTGGGTGACATCACGCCCGCCGGCCTCCTCCTCCGGAGGCTGAACCTTCGTGCTCCCGGGTAGAGCTTTGTGTCCAGCGGAGGCAGGACGGCACAATATTGAACACTGATCTGGAGCAGTGCAGGTGAGGGGGCAGGTGCAGATGAGCCCCCAGGGTAGCGTCTCTCAGGCTCTGCAGAATCCTTGGGGAGCTCGTGGCTGACCCTCCCGCAGGCAGCTGCCCTGAACAGGGTTTTCCTAACGCCTTGGGTGAATCAGCTGGGGCAGGTGCCCTCCACTCCCCAGGCCGAGGCCTCCGGGGCTTAGTGGAGATGCCGGCCAGCCTGCACGTGTGGAAGTGGCCACATCATGTTGTGTGGAGGGATTTTTTACTATATTTGGTGCCCATTTGAACTGTCATGGCGCGGGGAGGTATGATTTTTACTATGTTAATGCCAGAGGGGCGTGGTTTTTTACTATGTTAATGGTTTTGGGGTGAAGCTTGGGTCAATTTTACCTCCATGTTGGGACCAGCTGGTTTTAGCCAGTCTGTTCCCTGTATTCTCACAGTCCGCATCTCTCGAGATGAGATGAGAATCCCACAGAATGTATAGAAGGTAAGCAAGCATCCCACTCAAATGGCTTTTTCCCTTCCCTGCTCATATCTGGCTATCTACCTACCATAACACTACTATCCATCCATCCTGTGCAAACCAGCTCTTGGATGGTCTTCCATCTGGGAGGAGAGGCAGGGAGCATGAGGGAGTTGTTTCTCCTTTGTTAGTTCCTTAAATCTGTAGCTCCTTTCTGCCTCTGTAGTTTCTCTGGGGCTCGTTTTTTGGAGGATGGAGCCTGAAACTCATGTTATTTCACCATCTTGGCAAAATCAGAACCCACACCTCCTTCAACCTCTTCCTGTCTCCTTAGTTTAATATTTACCTAAAACCTTGGTGATGAGTCATCCTGGTTTTGCCAGATTAAAATGAAATAATATAGAACATGTCTCGTTAAACTAAGTTTTCTTGTTCAATTAAAAATATAAAAGTACACCAGTACTGCGAAGTTGTCATCTGAAATCATGTCCAACAATAGATTGCCTCTTACAGTAAGTTCCCTCTGGAAAAGCCATTAAAATAAAAGGTCAGCTTGATGAAGAAGGAAGTGGTAAAAGATCATGAAAATAAAGTAGAGCAGTTGCAAAAACTTTCTAAAACCAGGGATTGGGAGCCCAAAGCTATAGTTAAATGAATTTTAGATCAGAAATTTTCAGATTGTTCAATGTTTCCCTTATGGTGGAAATAGAAGTCTTCAGAATCTTGATTATGCAGCAGTATTTTAATTATATGTGTAGATTAAAAAAAATCTGTTACCATTAAAATAACCTGTATAATAACTCTTAAAGTAATAGTTTATAGACAGTGACTCATGGTGAAAGAAGAAACTGAACATTTTTTTTAAATGAAGGAAAACAAGAATTGTACAAGAAAAAAAATTATATTTAGTACTCTCCAGTGAGACTGGGATCTTAGCAAAGGCAAACTATTCATCTATACCTGAGTCTCTATCTCTGTGTCTGTGTCTGTCTCTGTCTCACAGACACAGAAAATACATTTCTTGTTTGTAAATTTTTTTATTTGTACTTTTTCTCTCAAGTGGAGTCCTTTGACAGCCCTGAGCTTGCCTGTTATTGGATGAAGCCTAAACTGTAGAATTGTACCTAAAAGAACCTAAAGTAAGAAGTGATTTTCAACTATTAGAAAAAGTGATACACACACTTCATAACGTACCTGCAAAATTTCTCCTGCAGTTAGTCTCCTGGGACCTTCTCTCCTGCCCTACTACTCCAACCCACAGAGGAACAGAGCAGGCAAAGACACTTGTGAACTGAGTGCCGGAGTCTCCATTCTCTCCTATTCAAACTTTCCTTCATCTGATACTCGAGAAAAGAGCGGCCATAGGTAGTCACCAATTTAAAGAGCATCTGGAGTATACCTGTTTTGAAGCTGGCCCCAAGACAAGCCAAGGCAACACAGAAATGAACGAGATAGGCTCTGAGCCCAGGAGAAACTCAGCATGGGTGGAAGAATGCAGACTGAGGCTTTAATGCGTAACAGGAAAAATGATAGGCAAGAGGGATCTGGAGTGGCCAAGGAGGGTGGGAAAGGAAGGCTGAGCAATGGGCTTAGAGAGCGCCATGGGTGTTTCTGGGCTGAATCAGAGCAAGGAGTCCAGAACAGGAGTAGGGGACTTTGTTCAGTGAGTAAGAAGAGAATGGTATCCCAGGCCGGAGACACTTTGTAGCATCCTACAAAGACATGAAAGGACTTTGTCTGTTCTTATAGAGATAAAATGTATTACAGGGCAACTCACCAGCCCAGGCACAGCAAGAGCAGCCACTTTCCAAAACTGTATCAGCTGAGCCAGGGACAGGAACTTCTCTGGCCTGTGTGGTGTGGTCAGGTTCTTCAGAGCAGGCGGTGGGATCAGGGACAGCTGACTGACTTCACTGATCAATAAATGATTGATCACAGGGGTGCCAATAAATGCCTAGGAATTCCTAGATACAACTGCCTGTGAAAGTCATATTATCTGTTACTTGGGGAAGATCAGGAGTGGTACTGGGGGTTGCAGTGCCGGGCGCTGAGAAATTCACGTGCTGATAAACACAGGACACAGGTGATGTCATCCTTACTGTGGGAGGTTACTTACTCGTGTGTATACCAACTGAGGTTTTTACATCTCAGGAAATCTGCTGAAGGCCACAAGATAAAAGAAATGACTCTTTGTTTTTAATTTTCTTATGATCTAGTTGAGAAACTAAGGTATTCATTGACTTAATGTACCAATTCCACCAGTCTGGGTGCCGGAGACATAGCAGCGAGGAGGACGTCTGCTCATGTGGCATTTATACGCTACTGGGGCCCCCAGACTCACCAGTCTTGATGTCAAACAGCAGTTAAACAGATATGATATAAAAGATGTCCAAACCTGATGTGCATCAAGGTAACCTGCAGACTTTTTTTTTTTACACAGAGCCCTAAGCACCAGTCGCTGAACATCTTGTGCTTCTGAAGTTCTCCCAGAGAACCTTGACATAGAGTGAGGTTTACGGACAGCAACACAGACCAGTGCTTCTTAAGCCAACTATGGTGAAGGTGCAAGTTTTTGGTTAATCTTAAAAAGATTTCTAATTTATGGTTGACCAATACTTTTATAAAATACAATAAAAAAGAAATTACCAGAAAAGTGAAATGCTGCTGGACATTTCAACAATATCCAATTGCTATAAAAAGTTGGTATTTTTTTACCCTGTACAATTTCGGCACTGCTCTTACTGCAGCGGACAGATGCCAGTTTGCAGCCCTGCACCAGAACACTTTGATAAGCACTGGTCTAAATTATAAGTGTTTTTGGAGTTCATAAAGGGATGTCAGTGTTATGTGATGCAGGAACACAGCATGGAGAAAGAGAGCAGTTATCAAATATGCAATAAATGCTTGTGTGAGATTATTTTAGGAGCTGCAGAAATTAACCAAGTGGACACTCATTTTTGTGAGACTGGCTGTCTAAGACAAGCAACTGAACGGAGCTCATGCTGGTACAAAGTAATTTAGATATAGGTGCAGAGTATGACAGATATGTATTAAATATATATACTTACATAGAATACCTATTTTATACATGCCTGCATATGTGTACACATGTACTTCTGCCCATATGTGTTTTTCAGTGTATTGTATCTGCACTAATTAATACTGATCCTACACAATCATACCAATATTGTACTGTCTTCTACAGTATTCTACATAGACAGTGAAGGGTGGGATATAGGAAAGGTAATTTGGAATGGATCAGTATTAAGACTTATTTATTGATTTATTTTAGCTTAGTGATGTATGTCTGGCCTAAATGGCTGTTCACCTCAAGGATCCTTTGTAAACCATTTGGAGTTAAGGAAATATTTCAATGGCTTATGTAATGAAATGACACAACTACGTATTTCCTTATTCAGTAAGCATTTTGAGTATTCATTCTGTTTGTGATGAGATGCAATTTAACTGCCGTGGAAGGTCCCGGTAATGAGATGGGGGAGGGGGAGGGCTGGCCTCCTTCTCTCCTCTATTCCCTTTCCGGAACTCTTATTTGTCCTAAAAGATGCCCAGCCCAACATGTAAAAGCAACTATATATTTTTTCCTTTAGGTCACTTCATGAAATTCCTTCTAAAAAGTATCTTGTTATAATTTAAAACATCTACTGATTAAATTCAAAACCTACACAGGATACTCTATATAGAGAAATGTAGGTAAGAAAGGTAAGCTTAACTCCTTTAGAAAATAAAATGCCTTCTGCAAATTTGTATTTACTTTTTTAGATTTCCATTTACTCTAGAGACTGAAAGACAAAATTTCATATGTCAGTAGAAAAAGGATTTGTACTTGAATTGTATGATACTGGAAGAGATAACAGACTATAGCTTAAATATTTTCCTCTTGGTTTTAGGAAGATGTTTGTTCCAGATGTTTTTCCTAATGTCTTACTTTAATCTGTAAATAATTTATATAATAGTATTCAAATAGGGTTTCACATTCTTAGAATGAAATAACAGAAGACACTGATAACTTGTCTCAGTGATAATATTTTAGAAGCCACTGTGGTATATTTATGACCACTAGTCAAGCAGTTGGAGGTATCTATTTCTCATACAAATGATGGTGTTTTGGAGAAATAAGAAATGTGTTAACATATTGGTAAAGACATGGGTTAGCAATAATGTAAACATTGCTTGTAGGAGAGGATCAGAAGTTGTAGAAAAAAGCATGGCAGAGAGATTCAAGTGATGGGCAAAGTCAAGGAAAATCCATGATCTTTACACCTGTTTCTTTGTGTGAAAAATAGTGCAAAAATAATTTTCATCTGAAAGATAAAAAAAATAACCTAAAGTGTCACTTTCAGCAGGTTTGCAGCTGAAGTAGACAGCCTACTTGCCTATTACTGCTTTATAAATCAGCGATCTTTTTTTCATAAGCATTTTCTCCTATCAGTCAAACAATGTGAAAATTTGTATTTTAAGAGTGAAGGAACCTTCTCACTGTCATTATAATATTGGTTAGTTCTACTCTTACATTGCTTCACTGCCTTAAAAAGACTGAACTTACACTTGTTCTCTTACCATTATAAGTGTCTCATGGGTGGAGATTCATTTCTGAAAGCAATAAAAAATTCATTCGGCTCATAATGGAAGAACTGGTTGTGAATTACATTATTCAGAGCTGTTCTTGTATGCCTGTCCATCAAAATATAACAGAATAGTTGAGAAACTCTTATTAAATCATAAAAGGAATTTTAAAAAGTTACCATTTGAAGGACTGATTTTACTATTATGTCATTCAATATGCCTAAGTAATAGGTCCATTCTTCTATATGCTTAATAAGTAACCCATTAAAAATCATGACAAAGTGGTTTTAAATTAGAAAGAGTAGCCATTAAGTAAAATAAAAAACAACTGAATGCGCAAAAAGTTTAAAAACACCGAACAAAGTATCTCACGCTTTCTTCTACAAAATAAGCAGAAAAAAAAAATCCCTGATGTCTGTGCATCATGTCACAAATCATAACTATTATTATAGACGCAAGTATCAATAGCATTCAAATGTATAACAAACTTTGATTTATAATTATTTGCATAGCAGATCACAAATTATTTTTTAACAAATTCAGAATTATTTTAATCCTAAATGAAATCTTTGATATGGAACTTTACTTAGGGAAGCAGCCAGACAAACTGACAGTAGAAACTCCAAATTTCTGCCTAAGAAGGGTTACAGGATTAATCATCCGGTTAGAAGCCGAGCTTGCAAAGCACCCTGAACTCCATGAAGGATTCATGAGTTGCTCACAACAAAGAAGAGGAAATGCATGATAGAAAGCTGCGGAGGGTGAGGGAGGTGTTAAAGACCCAGGTAGGGGCCCTTGGTACGTGGGGTCAGGAAATGCAGGCAATGTGGAAGGAAACTGAAACAAAGAAAGAAAATGAAGGAATCGTGGTTTCTGTGCACTTCTGTTTTTGATTCCATGCCAACTATTTGGAGCTATCCTTTCAGCTTTAGTCATGCAGGAGAAACTAGTACAGCTCACAAGGGCCTTTAAACATATCGAATTCTTCATTAAATTTCTTAACAACTACTACCTCTCATCCAAAAAGAGGAAATCCTCAAGGGTCATTTGAAAGAAACTGTCCTGCATTTAAATTCTGTTTCTCCACTTACTGTGCAATTTTGAGCAAGTTACTTAACCTTGCTTAGAATCTTTCTCCTCACCTTTAAGTTAGAGATATTAATAATCACCCCCTAGAATGGTGGCTGGTACATAATGGGCATATGACAGGCATAAATATGGAAGAATGGATGACTGAATGAATGCTTACCTTGCACGAGTTATGTAAGACCTAAGTAAGAGTGTGCAGTCCCTGACAACTAATAGGAATACAACAAAGATTGATTTTCTTTCCATTCCACACCTCCTGCTAAGCATCACTGCAACCTTCCTCCTATTTAATGGATCAAAGTAAAAGAGGTCAATTGTTTAAGTCAAATCTCTTCTTATTTCAGTTCCCAGAGAATAGGCACCTGAGAGTGGTGGGAGGAGAAGAGGTAAGAGATAGCAATCTGCGAGATTCCTTCCCTTTGGAATTCACTGAAACCACCTTTTAGTAAAGTCAGTTCTGTCTGAGCCAAACTGTGGCCTTATAAGCCTGGAAACATTGATTCCCATGATTTGGTAGGAAAAAATGTGCTGAAGGGCCCAAGGCATACAAACGCATACATCCTGGCGGGCACCTAGCACTGAAGGAAATTATGGAGAAAGGTAAACATTTTGCTCATCCTTTAACAGGAATGCCGATGCCAACTGCTAGCTTTCAATGTTTTTTTTTTTAATGGGTGGCCACCTTGAGATTCCCATAGTTAATGATACCGTCAATACTTAGGCCTTAGAAGTCTTCCTGGTGGCCCCTCGTGTGGTGGTGAGCTTTTCTTTATTTCACACTTTCCTCCCCAAGTATCTCCCTGAAGAAAGAAGAAAGCACAGCCTCGGGCAGAGCTGCTCCCAGAAGCCTCCTTGCAGCCCAGCCTAGGGATCTCTCTTGGCCACCACGGACCAGAGCTTTGGGTCTACGTATCAGCCGCACCAAGGCACACTCAAGTGTGTGTAATGGCCCGTGAGGAGGCTGTGACGTCACTGGTAGGACCTGCAAATAAGTTGGCAGTGGTCGGCTCCTAGCTCCGAGCTTCCTTTCTCCACTGATTCTCAAGTGTGATCGCTCACAGGCCTTGAAGACCTAGAAGGACACTTTTTAAAGGATGACTCATGCCTTAGCCCAACACTTTAAAGTTACAAGAATTGCCTAGCCCCACGTGACTATTAGAGACAGAGAGTCAACTGGGCACGGACGGCTGCACTCTGGCATGAGTTTGTAGGCTCCTGATATATATTGAGCTTGCTAACATCCTGGGAAAACCTGCTTTGCAACACTAGGTTTTCTACATGATCATGTACTAGAGTATTTTGACATTGTCACCAACTTTGTCTTTTTTACTGCAGCAGAAATGTGTAAACCAAGAATAAAGAATATTTAACATATTGGTAACACATAATCTCCTTGACAATAGGAGGGATTAAACAGCTAATTGGAACCATATGCCTTTATTAAAGATATTGTCACCTAAAAATGACAGAGCAAAAATTAACAGAAGGCACACTTTCTTTTCTTGGAAATTGATAATAAAATAAGTTTAATTCTCCTCTCCTCCCTCATTAAATTCACCTCCTATTAAAGTTAGATTTAAAAAAAATTGAAGTATAATTGTACATAATATCCTCTTAATTTCAGGTGTACATCATAATGATTCAGTATTTTTATACATAATGAAATGATCCTCACAGTAATTCTAGTTACCATTTAACACCATACAAAGTTATTACAATATTATTGACTATATTCCCTATGCTGTACATAACATCCCCATGACTTATTATATAACTGTAAATTTGTACCTTTTAATCCCCTTAACCTATTTTGCCCATCCCCCAACCTGTCTCCAGTAAGTAATAGTTTGTTTTCTGTATCTCTGAGTCTGTTTCTGTATGTTTTGTTTTTAGATCCCACAAATAAGTGAAATCATACAGTATTTGTCTTTCTCTGCCTGGCTTATTTCACTTAGCATAATATCCTCTAGGTCCATCCATGTTGTGGCAAATGGCAAGATTTCATTCTTTTTTATGCTTAGTAATATTTTGTATATGTACCACATCTTCTTTATTCATCTGTTGATGGACATTCAGGTTGTTTCCATATGTTGGATGTTGTAAATAATGCTGCAATAAACATAGCGGTGCATATATCATTTCAAATTAGTTTTTCTTTTTCTTTGGATAAAAACCTAGAAGTGGAATTGCTGGATTACTATACTTCAGTTTTTAATTTCTTGAGGAACCTCCACACTGTTTTCCATAGTGGCTACACCAGTTTACCTTCCCACCAACAGTGTGTGAGGATTCCCTTTTATCCACATCCTCACCAACACTTGCTAGTTTTTATATTTTTGAAAATAGCCAATCTAACTAGTGTGAGGTGATATCACACTGTGGTTTTGATTTGCATTTCCCTGATGATTAGTGATGTTGAACACCTTTTCATGTGTCTGTTGGCCATCTGTATGTCTTCTTTGGAAAACTGTCCATTCAAATCCTCTGCCCATTTTTTTGTTTTCTTGATACTAACTTTTGTAAGTTTTTAAATATATTTTCGATGTTACCCACTTATCAGATGTATGATTTCCAAATACCTTCTCCCTTCAGTGGGTTGCCTTTTTGATTAAATCATCCCGTTTGTTTATTTTAGATTTTGTTGCCTTTGCTTGAGGAGAAAGGTCTAAAAAAATACTGCTAAGACTGATGTCAAAGAGCTTACTGCCTTTGGAGTTTTGGGGTCTTACATTCAAGTCTTTAATCCATTTTGAATTAATTTTTGTATAAGGTGTAAGAGAGTGATCCAGTTTCATTCTTTTGCATGTGGATGTCTAGTTTTCTCAACAACACTTACTGAGAGATTGACTCTTCCACACTGTGTATTCCTGCCTCTGTGACAGATTCATTGACCATGAATGGGTTTATTTCTGGGTTGTGTATTCGATTCCATTGATCTTTGTGTTTATTTTCATGCCAGTAGTATTTTGGTTAGTGTAGCTTTGTAGTATAGTTTGACATCTGGGAGCATGACACCTCCAACTTTGTTCTTTCTGGAGATTGCTTTGGCTATTTGGGTCTCTTATGGTTCCATATAAATTTCAGGATGAAGTTAGGTTTTATTTCTAGTTCCCCACTTTGGGTCAGAACTCAAAAAGTAGCTTAGCACTAAATATTTCTTTGTTTCTTTGCAACATCCATAAGCAGTATATGATATCATATTGCCTACAAGCCTATTCCAAGCATCCATCAAAATAACAGAAATAGGTGAAAATACTTCTTCACTGGAATGGGGAGAGGATAGGTCAGTAGAGAGAAAAATAACTCAATACTTGGGGAAACTCTTTAGCAATGAATTGATGGTATGAGACTATAGAAAATGAAAACAATGAAAAACTGAAACAAAAAAAATTGTCTTCCTAATTTCCAATCTAGTATTTGTGTCAACCTGTTTTCTTCCTCTACCATATGTCTATAAGTAGCTAACTGTGTCTAATCTCAGCAAAACCTTGGAACAGGAGGTAAGATGCTCATATCCTCAGGATCACTTGGGGGTAGGCCTGCTGAAAAGTGAGAAGTTAAATATGTACTCCTTAAGTTTGTCCTTCAGGCGAGCATTTTAGTCACCAAAATGCGTTCATACTAGACAAGATCTGATTTTAATCAGCAACCTCCCTGTTATTAGTTGTATGGGCCTTGGAAAATTTACTTAAACTTTCTGACCCTCAATTTTCCTCCTGGAAAAGAGATATGCATGTGAGTTTAAATTTGATAATATATATATGGAACTGTGGAGAAAATATTTTTATGTTTCAGCACAGTTGGGGCTTCTTGACCAAATTTTACTCAAACTTGGCCCTGGCTAAAAGCAACTCTCGGAGGTTAATTTATGGCTGCTTCACATAGTGAGAGGACTTCAGAGGGAGGTCAGTGACATGTGGGGGTGGTAAAGCTGGAGATCCTAGTCTTATCTTTCTGCTGGAGAAATTTACTTATATTCCAAAAGGTCAGAGGAAGGGCTCAGGATCTTTCCCATTTTGTCTCTAAGGAGACTCTATCAGGAAGGGAGCGGGACAGTATATGTAAGAACCCACATTCATTTTTCAGGATTCCTCACCTAAAATGCAGACTCCTTACGTATAGACTTTAAATCTATCTGGCTCTCGCCATTTCACCCCAAGTGTAAGAACTGGGGCACAATGGAACTATGTAATTGTTGTTTTCTGTAAATAATAGTATGTTCTACTCTAGAAACTTCCATGTACACATTCAGGACAATGTTAATAAATATGGATATTTTTTAAACTTCACAAAATATAGATTGTCTAAAAGAATACCTGACATATAGTAAATACTCAGTAAATGGTAATTTTTTTCCAAATTGACCTGTTAAAAAATTTTCAACCACAGAAACTCCTATGATATCTGTAGTTCATTTTCTTTTGCCCATCAAGATTTCAATAGTAGATTTATAGGTGAATCCCAATAATCTGACAGTCATATAGCCATATCTGAAAAGCAGATAATTAGAAACAATTGTTCATATTACAAATAGGCTTTTCACTTCCTAATAGAAACTTGGCATGAGTGAAAGTTGTTCTTAGAAGTTAATAAAATTTCAGCTTTCATTAACAATGTCCAACATTAAAATATTCCCTTTTTGACATTCAAATTGTAACATATTTGGAGAATGTTAGCTACAGAAGCTCCAAGAAACAACAGTAACTATATGGAGTGCCACATATACTGATTGTTATAGTTATACCAATAGCAATGGTAGTAGTAATAATTGAGCTATAGTAATAGTGATTATAGCAAAAAACAGTAACAATGAACATTTATCAGGTACCTAAAACATGCTGGACACTGTGATAGTTTACATGTTTTCTTTTATGTAGTACAGCAAGCTTCTCAGTTACATGTACTCTGTTTTGCAAATGAAGAAAATTAATCTTAGTGAGGCTATGTAATCGGTCCAAGATTATACACCCAGTAAGTAGCAGATACTTTAATACAGAGTTCATGGAGACAGACCATACACATTATCACTATGCAATCTCCCCAGGTGATATGCCAGATGGAAATTTAGATAATCTTGGAGCAAAAGAGGCTGCTAGATAAAGTTGCAGTGGGCACAGGGCACTGGCTTCCAGATATAATCTTTACAACTAAAGGATTTGTTTTTATTCTAAGTTACCAGAAAGAGAAAGGAATCACTCATAATTACAGGATTGCTTTTGATCCTTGTAAGACAAACTCTGCAGAAAATGGGTCAGTTATGTGGGCATGTGCACACACTGAAACCACATGCATGCAAACCTTCATACTCTTTATGCACAGGTACACATATGTACGACATACACTTGGGTACCTAACATCTTGATTTCCAAGGGAAAAAACCTTTCATACCCATAAATAAAAGCAGAATCTTACTTAAGATTCTCTTATTATTTATCCCCTTTTAATTCTAAGCATCTGGCCTAGGAACACCTGTCCTAGCCCTAATAATTGTGATCTATGTGGATAATACCAGTTCCTAAGTGGAAACTTCTGGTTTCAAGTGATAGTCCAGCTCATTTGACGTTTTCAGATGATGAACAGTGTGAGCTCTTCTGCCATGGTTGGCTAGATGTGGGACATGCCAAAGTGGGAGAAAGGGGTGTGACAGAAACTAATTTCTCAAGATAAAATCACTTTCAGCCAAAAGGACTATCAGACAGTTTTCCTAATTACAGATAAATGAGAACTCATTTAAAGAATTATATTCCAAGAAAGGAACTATGTAAAGGTGAGAAGGTAGAAGAATAGGAAGGAAAGGCAAGATGTTGAAAGAAGTTGGAAGATGAATTAGCTTACCTATCTTACCTAGAACCATCCTTTCCAAATCTCACCTTATTAATTACAATATATTCAGTCACAGACCTCAGAAAAATAGAAAGGAGCTAAAGACCATTTTGTTAGAGTTACATGTAAAGTGAGGCTTTGATAGTGACATCTTCAATAGTGAAATATCATGAAAAAACTGTTTTTGAACTAATTTGTCAGTGCACAGGTCATGAAAATTTATAATCCAACACATGATATAAAAAGCAATCTGTATATCTGCTCTATGTATGTAAAAATGCATTCGTGAAGATATCTTATTACAAAAATGGTAAGATGTTAGTCTAATAATTCATTGCACTCCAGTTCCAGTTCAACTGGAAAAATCCAGTTCTCTGGCCAACTTGATTGCTTACTTGTCTTGCATTCAACTTGCTCCCAGAACTTCTTCATATAAATATCTCTGATGTCTGGAAACACTTAAATACTAACTGTAAAGAATCATTCAGGTTATCTGTAATACATGGTTAATATCTGAACTGTTAGCTCCATCCAGGAGAGCAGGGCATGTTGTTCTATTCAGCAGATTTTCACAAGACTTGTTAAAAGAGGCTAGCTACTGATAAAAACTCTCAACAAAATGGGTATAGAGGGCAAGTACCTCAATATAATAAGGGCCATATATGATAAACATAAAGCCAACATCATACTTAACAGCAAGAAACTAAAAGCTATTCCTCTAAGATCAGGAGCAAGACAAGGATGCCCACTCTCCCCAATTTTACTCAACATAGTACTGGAGGTCCTAGCCACAGCAATCATACAACACAAAGAAATAAAAGGCATCCAGATTGGCAAGGAAGAAGCCAAACTGTCCCTGTTTGCAGATGACATGATATTGTACATAAAAAACCCTAAAGAATTCACTCCAAAACTACTAGAACTAATATCTGAATTCAGCAAAGTTGCAGGATACAAAATTAATACACAGATATCTGTTGCATTCCTATACACTAACGGTGAACTAGCAGAAAGAGAAATCAGGAAAACAATTCCAATCACAACTGCATCAAAAAGAATAAAATACCTAGGAATAAACCTAACCAAAGAAGTGAAAGACCTATACTCTGCCAACTACAAGACACTCTTAAGAGAAATTAAAGAGGACACTAATAAATGGAAATTCATCCCATGTTCTTGTGTAGGAAGAATTAATACTGTCAAAATGGCCATTCTGCCTAAAGCAATCTACAGATTCAATCCAATCCCTATCAAAATACTGACAGCATTCTTCAACAAACTGGAACAAATATTTCTAAAATTCATATGGAACCACAAAGGACCCTGAATAGCCAAAGCAATCCTAAGAAGGAAGAATAAAGCATGGGGGATCTCACTTCCCAACTTCAAGCTCTACTACAAAGCCACAGTAATCAAGACAATTTGGTACTGGCACAAGAAAAGATCCACAGACCAGTGGAACAGAACAGAGAGTCCAGATATTAACCCAAGCATATATGGTCAATTATATGATAAAGGAGCCATGGATATACAATGGGGAAACGACAGCCTCTTCAACAGCTGGTGTTGGCAAAACTGGACAGCTACATGTAAGAGAATGAAATTGGAATACTGTATAACTCCATACACAAAAGTAAACTTGTAATGGATCAAAACCTGAATGTAAGTCATGAAACCATACAAATCTTAGAAGAAAACATAGGCAAACTCTCTTGAATATAAACATGAGCAAGTTCTTCATGAACATATCTCCCCGGGCAAGGAAAACAAAAGCAAAAATGAACAAGTGGGACGATATCAAATTAAAAAGCTTCTGTACAGCAAAGGGCACCATCAGTAGAACAAAAAGGCATACTACTGTATGGGAGAATATATTCATAAATGACATATCTGATAAGGGGTTGACATTCTAAATATACAAAGAGCTCATGCACCTCAACAAACAAAAAGCAAATAATCCATTAAAAAATGGGCAGAGGAGCTGAACAGACATTTCTCCAAAGAAGAAATTCAGATGGCCAACAGGCACATGAAAAGATGCTAATCATCAGAGAAATGCAAATTAAAACCCCAATGAGATACCACCTCAGACCAGTTAGGATGGCCACCATCCAAAAGACAAACAACAATAAATGTTGGCGAGGATGTGGAGAAAGGGGAACCCTCCTATACTGCTTGTGGGAATGTAAAATAGTTCAACCATTGTGGAAAGCAGTATGGAGGTTCCTCAAAAAACAAAAAATAGAAATACCATTTGACTCAGGAATTCCACTCCTAGGAATTTACCCTAAGAATGCAGCAGCCCAGTTTGAAAAAGACATATGCATCCCTATGTTTATTGCAGTACTATTTACAATAGCCAAGAAATGGAAGCAACCCAAGTGTCCATCAATAGATGAATGGGTAAAGAAGAGGTGGTACATATACACAATGGAATATTATTCAGCCATAAGAAGAAAACAAATCCTACCATTTGCAACAACATGGATGGAGCTAGAGGGTATTATGCTAAGTGACATAAGCCAAGCAGAGAAAGACAAGTACCATGATTTCACTCATCTGTGGAGTATAAGAACAAAGCAAAAACTGAAGGAACAAAACAGCAGCAGACTCACAGAACCCAAGAATGGACTAACAGTTACCAAAGGGAAAGGGACTGGGGAGGATGAGTGGGAAGGGAGGGATAGAGGGATTAAGGGGCATTATGATTAGCACACATAATGTAGGGGGGTGCATGGGGAAGGCAGTATAGCACAGAGAAGACAAGTAGTGACTCTGTAGCATCTTACTATGCTGAATGACAGTGACTGTAATGGGGTATGTGGTGGGGAGGGGAATCTAGTAATAACAGTGTTGCTCATGTAAGTGTATATTAATGATACCAAAAAAAAAAAGAGGCTAGCTACTTATCAAGAAATGCCTGATGTGGCTGGAGACTTTATATGCATTCCTTCAAATCCTTGCCACACCAGGATGAGAGGTACTATGATCCCTCATCACGGGGAGGAACCTGAGAGTTACTCTCTAGAGGGGCAGAACTGGCCTTTGCAGCCAGCACTCTCATTCCATTCCAGCCCTTTGGAATCATGTAATTTTAAACATGACAAAAATGTCCACCTAAATAATAAAGAGTATCTAGAGCCCTCTAGGTTTTCTAGCTCAGTCTCTTTTCAGAACAGAGAACCCCAGGCACCTAGAAAAAGAAAATATTCCCAAAAAATCTCAACGGCTCGATGCTTACTTAAATAACAAGCTGCTTCTGTAAAGAAGAAGTGAATGCTGCCAAGAAGAGTGGGATTTTCTCCAAAGCTTCAAGGTGAAGGAAGACAAATAAAGCTCTCAGCAGTATTACAGATAATGAAAATCATCAGTTTCCTGCCTCCACTGTCTCCTGTTAATACTTTTGTCATGCAGATGGCTCTAATGTGCTCGCAGGATTTTTTTCTGTTGTCAAGAACTGTAAGCACAATGGGGTGTAATAAAGTGATGTTCTGGGTCTTTTATTGTCATTATTGTTCTCGTTTAGTTTTGGAAATTAGATTCGACTGTACTGGCTAAGAGCTGAGCTCTCCATCTTTTCACATAATGGTGCCGGTCAGAAATCCTAGGCCCTGTCACCTCCTATTCATCAGCTCTGCAAAAAAAAAAAAAGCTACCCTCGAGGAAGAGCTGTGGCAAGTGGAGAAACACCGTAAGATGCATTAAAGTCTCTTTGAGAATTATGTTTCTCTGGAACCGGGCTGCGTTGATTAGGTGACAAACCTCCTTCTGGCTGGCCTTTATTGGTAAAGTAGGCTCAAGTCTCCCAGAGCCCTCACCGATTGCTCCACCCCCTCTTTTATATTAAATGATGTCAGAATTCAGTAAGTAGTCTTTGACTAAGGAAAGGGCCAATGTTGGGTACGTGAAAAGCAGTAAAGCATCCCCAAAAGATATATAACCTGCTTTTTGAGCCAGGCATTCTAAATTAAATTAGAGCTCTGTTCTGAATTAGCTAAACATTTTATTTAAGTTATAAGCCTCTACTTAATTCCCTTCTATCAAATGGAGCTTATAATACCTCATAGGGTGATTGTGAGTACAAAATGAGATTATGTCCTTAAAGTCCTTCGTATAATGCTTGTGACTTAGTGCAAATTTAGAACGTGTTTTTTTGTTGACAAGTATGTTTGTATCTGTATATAATATCTAGAAATACTGAAAAAATGCAAAAGGATTCCTTCCCACTGAAACTAAGAATTTTATGGCCAGGTAAGTTTGGGAAATATGGGTTTAAACAAAGTTAAACAGTTCTTTACTGAGGATTTATACTAATATGCATTGGGAACCTACTAAAGAAAGCTATTATAATAATAATAAAAAGGAGCTTCACAGATGCCAACCAGTTAGCTGAAAGGAGACACCCAAATGTTAAATCAACACTCAGAAAATCTGTCACATAGAGGGCTCCAAGGGAGGTCAAGCCAGTTTCTACCTCAATTTGAAAGAAAAAAAATACCACTAAAGGCAAGTAGAACCAGCCCATATGGACAAAGACACAACAGATTCAGAGAAATTGAAGTTGTCACCCAGTCCTGTGCATTCCCCCAACCCCCTTGGAAAACAGCTGGTCCAGAGAAGTGTGACAGAGAGGTGTTGAGGGTATGGCCCTGTACATTGAGGCTTGCTTTTCTCAGTGAGGAAAACAACTTGCCCATCTACTGGTGATGATGCTGTGAGGCTTAAATAACGCACAGTCTTTGTTAAATGCAAACTCTTAGACATTGTTATACTGAATATAAGCTGGGACCATAGCAAGAAACAGGTGAAGGTGTTACCAGAGGTGGGTTCTTTGTCTCATCTTCAAGAATGCACGCACAAAAAGCCACTGAGCCTGAAGAGTTTATTTGGAGAAGAAGAGTTCAGAGAAATACAAAAGCACATGCCAGAGAGTTGTGTGCTGGCAGACTCAGAAGGAGCCATACTGAGGAAACAATAGGGAGTTCTGGAGTTCAGTTTTACTCTGCCCTCGTATTGTGATGGGGGGAATTTTGGTTATATTTGGTTCTCATTGGAACTATCATGGCAGTTGTCCCCCTGAAGGCAGGGTCAAAACTGCAATGCTAGTTAATATTGTCATAATAAGAGTATAATGAGCTTTGGGGTGAAGTTTCGGTTAGCCTTTCCTCCATCTTGGAACTAACCGTTTTTGGCTGGTCTGTTATCTACATTCTCATTCACATCTCATGAGAACAGTTCAGCTTACATAGGATGTGTAGAATGTAAGCAAGCGTCTAGCTGAATATAAACACTGGCCAAAGTCCCCCTCTCCCGCCCTGCTCGTGTCTGGCTATCTACCTACTATAACAAAGATAAAGTCAGGATTTACTCCAAAAACTACTGCAATAATAGAATGCGACCTTGCTACTCAAAGTGCAGTCCGTGGACCAGAAGTACCAGCATTACCTGAGAACTTGCAAAAACCTTATCTAGACCTGTTGAGACATAATCTGCATAGTAACAAGATATCTAGGTGCTTCAGATACACATTAAACTTTGAGAACTATAAGCATAGTAGGTTTCTAGAAGGAAAACATCGAAAAGTTGGTAGAAGCTGATACGCAAATAAAGCTAAAAATAAAACACGCATACTCCAAAACCTATCCATGTAGAATTTTTAAAACTCTCTTAAACTACTCCCTTATCAAAGAGAAATATGAATATACATTTCAGAATATTTAGAAAATGATTAAACACCATGCAGTGAGATCCTCTGAAATACAGGTTAAGTTCTCAAAGGAAAATCCAACATGTTTAAATCCTATAAAAATGAATACAAAAGAATGAAAAAAAATGCATTTGTCTCAAATCTGTAGAAAAATTCTAGGAGGGATTCAGATTCTGTTTAAGATTAAAATATAATCGTAGGGATTAAAGATAACACCAATGAACTATCCTAGTTGTGATTATAATGGGTGCCCTCAAATGACTCTGTGACCCCAAAGGGCTATATCCTTTGTAAAATGTTGAATGAAAAATAAACTCTATCCTGAGAAAAGAACAAGGAAAATTTCCTCTATCAACCTTGACAATGGTTGAAATAACAAAAAATAAAAATGTGAAACAAAATAGAATTAACTGATTCCAAATATATATGGCCCACCTGCCCATTTAGCATGCAGTGAGTAATGGATTGGACTGCTTATAAAATATCACAATATAGGTTTGTGACTTTAAAATTACATGACTAAAACATTAAGCCCACAAAAGATATGAAACAAGTATCATAATGACAGGAGGTAGTTTTACAACACCTACACTCCGAAAGGGGCTAGGGGGTATGGGGCACTGTTCTCCTTGATGATGGCACTTCAGGGAGATGGCTCCTAGGTCCTCATCAATGACATTTTTGGGTTGTAAAACTGGCAAGAGGGTTATAAAAAAAAATAACATTTCAAAGGGGCAGAGAAAGAATTTATAATTACAAGTTTTCTAAAGTAAATAATCTAGGTCAGGAATATCATATCTAAATTTTAGCCAGGGTGAGGGGAACAGTAAAGCCTTCCTGGCCAGTGGTAAGAAAGGGACAACTAAAGCATCAAAAATAGCATTAAAAACAAAGAATATTTAAATAATAAAATTAACAAGTTTAATTTAATGGCATATATGAAATATTGCATGGCCTATTAGAGAATAAACCTTTTCAAACATTCTCAACACAAAAATAAAATTTGATTTATTTTTCTAGGCCATAATGCAAGTCTCAAAACATATCGAAGGATGGGTGGAACATGAAACAGACTCTCTGGCCACGTGTAATTTAGTTATCAGTAACAAAATGACAACTAGAAATACTCAAACATCTAAAAAATTGAAAACTCACTTCTAAATAACTCATGAGTTAAAAAGAAGTAATAGGAAGTAAAAAGTGTTTAAAATGGAATGATAATGAACTTTAAATTGCAGGAAAGAGCTAAATAATACTTAGAGGGAAATGTGTCCTTAAATGCTTACATTATTAAAGAATGAAGACTAATCATTAATAAAATCATTATCTAACTGAAGGGATTAGGGCTGAAGAAAAAATAAACCAAATAAAGCAGAAGGAAAAAAGGTAATAGAGTAAGAAGCAAATTTAATTAAATAAAAAGCCAACAAAGTACAGAAGATAAAAGATAAAGGTTTTTTTTAAAAGAGGCAAATAAAATGTATAAAAATCTAGCCAGATTGATAATAAAAGAGAAAGCAGAAGTAAACAATTTGTAATAAAAAAGGGACATGACCACAGATGCTATAGAGGACAGGTATTAGGAGACATTATGACCTAATTTATTCCATTTCACACATACCAAATTGCCAAAAGTTAAAAAATTTTGCACATGTTGTGTGTTCAAAGATGTAAAATGAAAGAAACTCTTAATACTGGTGGAAATGTAAACTTCAGCCATGTCACCAAATAGTTGAGGATTAAGTACATAAAACCTGAACATGCATACCATGTGACAATCCCATCACTGGCTCTAAAATGAAAATGAAAAATTAAATCTTGGATCTGTGCAAAGAGACATGTCCAAGAATGCTCATAGGAACATTGATCCAAAGGGCAAAATACAAGAATTTAAAATAACTATTCATTCTTAGTAGAATATATACACTTTGGTGTATTTGTCAAAAAAAATAGTAACAGTTTCCCCATGAGGAATTGTGTTCCCAGTAGCTGAAATGAGAAAGAACCTGACTCTTCATCCACAGCTGAATGAGTGAGGGTCCTTCAACCCTTTTAGGTTCTTTGGCAGATCTAAGAATTACATCGACATACGAGAGATTAACAGAAAAAAAAACAAATTTTATTTCCCATGTATGGGGGCCCCATAAAAATATGAGACCCAAAGACAGCCAGGCACATGAGGCTTATCTGCCATCCTGAGCTGAGGAATGAGGGGCCTGGGACTTCAAAGGGTAGGAAGGCAGTTCATGGGAAGGTAAGAAGAGCAGAAGTTTGGTGATCATATGTTCCCTGTGCCATGCAGGTAAATCTTTCAGATAAAAAGTTACTGCTGAAGTTTACATTTTCCCAGTATTAAGAGTTTTTTTTTTTTTACTTTACATCTCTGAACACACAATACTGTGCAAAAATAGCTCTCTTCCTGGGCCAGGCCCCCTAACCAAATTCTGTTGGGTAGTAAGAAAAGTAAAAGTTTTTCTGGAGTCTCCTTCAAATGAATAAATTCTACTACAGTCGTACCTCAGGAAACATAAAGCTAAGAAAACAAAAGGGCCTCAAAAATATAATATGAAGCAAAGCAAGCCAGTCTCAGAAAAATACAGCATGATTCCACTCATATAATATATAAAAGCAGGCAAAATGTATATATATTACTTAAAGATAAATTTAGGCAGTAAAACGATCAAGCTAAGCTTGATAGGGAATGAGTAACATAAATTTCAAGATTCTGGTTAATGTTGCGGAAAAGGAAGAACAGGATTAGAAGGCTTACAGTGCATTTCTAAAGCTTTAGTAAAATTCTATTTCTTAACCTTTGCGGTAAGTATATACACGTACATTATTTTTTTTAATTTTGGTATTATTAATGTACAATTACATGAGCAACATTATGGTTACTAGATGCCCCCTATTATCAAGTCTCCACCACATACCCCAGAACAGTCACTGTCCATCAGTGTAGTAAAATGCTATAGAATCGCTACTTGTCTTCTCTGTGTTATACTGCCTTCCCTGTATTCCCCCCCCGCCACTACACCACCCCCTGCTACTTTATGTGTGCTAATCGTAATACCCCTTTTTCCCCCTTGTCCCTCCCTTCCCACCCATCCTCCCCAGTCCCTTTCCCTTTGGTAACTGTTAGTCCATTCTTGGGTTCTGTGAGTCTGCTGCTGTTTGTTCCTTCAGTTTTTGCTTTGTTCTTATATTCCACAGATGAGTGAAATCATTTGATACTTGTCTTTCTCCATCTGGCTTATTTCAGTGAGCATAATGCCCTCTAGCTCCATCCATGTTGTTGCAAATGTCTGGATTTGTTTTCTTCTTATGGCTGAATAATATTCCATTGTGTATATGTACCACTTCTTTATCCATTCATCTATTGATGGACACTTAGGTTGCTTCCATTTCTTGGCTATTGTAAATTGTGCTGTGGTAAACATAGGAGTGCATATTTCTTTTTCAAACTGGGCTGTGCATTCTTAGGGTAAATTCCTAGGAGTGGAATTCCTGGGTCAAATGGTATTTCTATTTTGAGTTTTTTGAGGAACCTCCATACTGCTTTCCACAATGGTTGTACTAATTTACATTCCCACCAGCAGTGCAGGAGGGTTCCCCTTTCTCCACATTCTTGAAAACATTTGTTGTTGTTTGACTTTTGGATGGTGGCCATTCTAACTGGTGTGAGGTGATATTTCATTGTGGTTTTAATTTGCATTTCTCTGATGATTAGCAATGTGGAGCATCTTTCCATGTGCCTGTTTACCATTCAAATTTCTTCTTTGGAGAAGTGTCTGTCCAGCTCCTCTGCCCATTTTATAGTTGGCTTATTTACTTTTTGTTTGTTGAGGTGCGTGAGCTCTTTATATAATTTGGATGTCAACCCTTTATCGGATATGTCATTTATGAATATATTCTCCCATACTGTAGGATGTCTTTTTGTTCTTCTGATGGTGTCCATTGCTGTACAGAAGCTTTTTAGTTTGATATATTCCCACTTGTTCATTTTGTTTTTGTTTCCCTTGCCTGTGGAGATATGTTCATGAAGAAGTCGCTCATGTTTATGTCCAAGATATTTTTGTCTATGTATTTTTCTAAGAGTTTTATGGTTTCATAACTTGCATTCAGGTCTTTCATCCATTTTGAGTTTACTTTTGTGTATGGAGTTAGACAATAATCCAGTTTCATTCTCTTGCATGTAGCTGTCCAGATTTGCCAATATTAGCTGTTGAAGAGTCTGTCAGGTCCTCATTGTATATCCATGGCTCCTTTATCGTATATTAATTGACCATATATGCTTAGGTTTATATCTGGGCTCTGTAGTCTGTTCCATTGGTCTATGGGTCTGTTCTTGTGGCAGTACCAAATTGTCTTGATTACTGTGGCTTTGTAGTAAAGCTTGAAGTCAGGGAGCATAATTCCCCCTGCTTTATTCTTCCTTCTCAGGATTGCTTTGGCTATTCAGGATATTTTGTGGTTCCATATGAATTTTAGAACTATTTGCTGTAGTTCATTAAAGAATGCTGTAGGTATTTGGACAGATATTGCATTGAATCTGTAGATTGCTTTAGACAGGATGGCCATTTTGACAATATTAATTCTTCCTATCCATGAGCACAGGATGTTTTCCATTTATTGGTATCTTCTTTAATTTCTCTCATGAGTGTCTTGTAGTTTTCAGAGTACAAGTCTTTCACTTCCTTGGTTAGGTTTATTCCTAGGTATTTTATTCTTTTTGATGCGATTGTGAATGGAATTGTTTTCCTGATTTCTCTTTCTGCTAGTTCACCGTTAGTGTATAGGAATGCAACAGATTTCTGTGTATTAATTTTGTATCCCGCAACTTTACTGAATTCAGATATTAGATTTCGTAGTTTTAGAGTGGATTTTTTAGGGTTTTTTATGTACAATATCATGTCATCTGCAAACAGTGACAGTTTGACTTCTTCCTTACCAATCTGGATGGCTTTATTTCTTTGTGTTGTTTGTTTGCCGTGGTTAGGACCTGCAGAACTATGTTGAATAAAAGTGGGGAGAGTGGGCATCCTTGTGTTGTTCCTGATCTTAAAGGGAAAACATTCAGCTTCTCACTTCTAAGTATAATGTTGGTTGTGGGTTTGTCATATATGGCCTTTATTATTTTGAGGTACTTGCCTCTATACCCATTTTGTTGAGAGTTTTTATCATGAATGGATGTTGAATTTTGTTAAATGCTTTTTCAGCGTCTATGGAGATGATCACGTGGTTTTTGTCCTTCTTTTTGTTGATGTGGTGGATGATGTTGATGTATTTTCGAATGTGGTACCATTCTTGCATCCCTAGAATGAATCCCACTTGATCATGATGGATGATTTTTTTGATGTAGTTTTGAATTTGGTTTGCTAATATTTTGTTGAGTATTTTTGCATCCATGTTCATCAAGGGTACTGGTCTGTAATTTTCTTTTTTTGTGGTATCTTTGCCTGATTTTGGTATTAGAATGATGTTGGCCTCATAGAATGAGTTTGGGAGTATTCCCTCCTCTTCTACTTTTTGGAAAACTTTAAGGAAGATGGGTATTAGGTCTTCACTAAATGTTTGATAAAATTCAGCTGTGAAACCATCTGGTCCAAGTATTTTGTTCTTAGTTTTTTGATTAGCAATTCAATTTCTTTGCTGGTAATTGGTCTATTCAGATTTTCTGCTTCTTCCTGGGTAAGCCTTGGAAGGTTGTATTTTTCTAGAAAGTTGTCCATTTCTTCTAGGTTATCCATTTTGTTAGCATATAATTTTTCATAGTTTTGTCTCATAATTCTTTGTATTTCTGTGATGTCTGTAGTGATTTTTCCTTTCTCATTTCTGATTCTTTTTATGTGTGTAGACTCTCTTTTTTCTTGATAAGTCTTGCTAGGGGTTTATTATTTTGTTTAATTTCTCCAAGAACCAGCTCCTGCTTTCATTGATTCTTTCTATTGTTTTATTTTTCTCAATTTTATTTATTTCTGCTTTAATCTTTATTATGTCCCTTCTACTGACTTTGGGCCTCATGTGTTCTTCCTTCTCTAGTTTCACTAATTGTATCAGTTTAGACTTTTCATTTGGGATTGTTCTTCTTACCTGAGGTAGGCCTGTATTGCAATATATTTCCCTCTTAGCATGGCCTTCGCTGCATCCCACAGATTTTGTGGTGTTGAATTATTGTTGTCATTTGTCTCCATATATTGCTTGATCTCTGTTTTTATTTGGTCATGGATCCACTGATTATTTAGGAGCATGTTATTAAGCCTGCATGTGTTTGTGGGCTTTTTCGTTTTCTTTGTGTAATTTATTTCTAGTTTCATACCTTTGTGAACTGAGAAGCTGGTTGGTACAGTTTCAATCTTTTTGAATTTACTGAGGTTCTTTTCGTGGCCTAGTAAATGATCTATTCTTGAAAATGTTCCATGTGTACTTGAGAAGAATGTATATCCTGTTGCTTTTGGATGGATTGCTCTGTAGATGTCCATTAGGTCCATCTGTTCTAATATGTTGTTCAGTGCCTCTGTCTCTATTTATTTTCTGTCTGGTTGATCTGTCCTTTGGAGTGAGTGGTTTGCTGAAGTCTCCTAAAATGAATAAATTCTGTTAGGATTTTTTTACATATGTAGGTGATCCTGTGTTGGGTGCATAGATATTTATAATGGTTATATCTTCTTGTTGGACTGACCCCTTTATCATTATGTAATGTCCTTCTTTGTCTCTTGTGACTATCTTTGTTTGAAGTCTATTTTGTCTGTTACAAGTACTGCAACTCCTGCTTTTTCTCACTATTAGTTGCATGAAACATCTTTTTCCATCCTTTCACTTTTAGTCTGTGTATGTCATTGAGTTTGAAGTGAGTCTCTTGTAGGCAGCATATAGATGGGTCTTGTTTTATTCAATTAGTGACTCTACGTCTTTTGATTGATGCATTCAGACTATTTACATTTAGGGTGATTATCGATAGGTATGTACTTTTTGCCATTGCAGGCTTTAGATTCGCAGTTACCAAAGGTTCAAGGGTAATTCACTTACTTTCTAAGAGCCTAATTTAACTCAATTCATATGCTATTACAAACACAAGATTCTTTTTCTTCCCCCCTTTTTCTTCTTCCTCCATTCTTTGTATGTTATGAATCATATTCTGTACTCTTTGCCTATCCCTTTGGTGATATCTGTTTAGCCTTAGCTGTACTTCCATCTGTAGGAGTCCCTCCAAAATGCACTGTAGAAGTAGTTTGTGGGAGGTAAATTCTCTCAGCTTTTGCTTATCTTAAAATTCTTTAATCCCTCCTTCACATTTAAATGATAACCTTGCCGGATAAAGTAATCTTGTTTCAAGTCCCTTCTGCTTCATTGCATTCAATATATCATGCCACTGCCTTCTGGCCTGTAAGGTTTCTGTTGAGAAATCTGATGATAGCCTGATGGGTTTTCCTTTGCTTGTGTTCTTTTTTCTCTCTTTAGCTGCTTTTAAAAGTCTGTCTTTATCCTTGATTTTTGCCATTTTAATTATTATACATCTTGATGTTGTCTTCCTTGGGTCCCTTGTGTTGGGAGATCTGTGCACCTCCATGGCCTGAGAGACTATCTCCTTCCCCAGATTGGGGAAGTTTTCAGCAATTACCTCCTCAATGACACTTTGTATCTATTTTTCTCTCTCTTCTTCTGGTACACCTATAATGCGAATATTGTTCCATTTTGATTGGTCAGACTGTTCTCTCAATATTCTTTCATTCTTAGAGATTCTTTTTTCTCTCTCTGCCTCAGCTTCTTTGTATTCCTCTTCTCTAATTTCTATTCCATTTACTGTCTCTTCTACTATATCTAATCTGCTTTTAAATCCCTCCATTGTATGTTTCATTTCGATATGGAATATCTTAATGATGGAATCTCTATCTTAAATTTGTTCCTGAATTCTTGAATCTTTTTCTGTACCTGTTTCATAAGCATGTTTACGATTTTTATTTTGAACTCTCTTTCAGGAAGATTGGTGAGTTCAGTTTCATTTGGCCCTTTTTCTGGGGTTTGTGAAATTTTGGTCTGAACCATGTTCTTTTGATGTTTCATATTTCTGTTTGTTGCCCTCTAGTGTCCAGAAGCTCCAGTCTCTGGAACTGCTCAGTCCCTAGAGTGAAGTTGGGAGTTGTAGGTGATCAGAGGTGGTGCCTGAGGGGAGGAAATATCTGTTTCCTGATTCCCATCTGTCGTGCCTGTTTCCCGTATCAGAGCCGGGGGGTTGAGCACACAGGTGTAAGCCTCTGTGCTTGGCATCTCTAGCTTTTGTAGGCGGGGTTTCCGTCTGGCTGGCCTGACGACAGTGCCGTGACTGCCAGTTTGCGAGTTGGTGCCGTCAGGTCAGTAGGAAGGCTCGGCAGGCTCCGTATCACAGTGGGGGTCTCAGAGCTGAGTATGCAGCCAGGGGGATGGAGCGCCTTAAGCTCCTCAAAGTTCCCAATTTGCTGAGCAGAGCACGCCCAGACAACCTTGTCCCCCTATCCTTTCTTCCGTGCAGCAAGCTCCGTGCAAATCGCGTCCCTTTAGCAGCCTTCTCGCTGCTAGGAAGCCTGTTAGACCACCTGCTTTTCCCTTGTCCCAGAGCGGCCGGGTGTGGATCTTGTTCTCCATCAATGGCCGGAATCTGTCTCTCAAGCACTCTGCCTGTCCCAGCTTCCCATCCTCCAGAGCACCACACAATGTAGGTTTCCGCTCGCAAAGCAGATTTCCAGGGCTGGGTGTTCAGCAGTTCCACGTTTCCACCCCCTCCCTGCTCCGTTTCTCTTCCTCCTCCCGTGAGCTGGGGTGGGGGAAGGGCCTGGGTCCTGCTGGTAGGCTTTGGTACGTTACCCTGTTTCATGAGGTCTGCTCTGTTCATGAGGTCTGTATGCAGTCTGGTGCAGCCTTCTTTCCTGTTGCTGTTTTAGTGTTAGTTGTATTAACTATATTTTTGCACTGTCTGTGGTTTTGGGTGGAATTTTCTGTCTCACCTCTCATGCCGCCATCTTGAATCTCTCAGTATGTGTACATTATTTTTTACTTAAATTTTACATGCATATTTATTTACAATTTGTATATATGTGTTTAACATACAAAGAAAAAGTATTTTACATACTCAGAAAATGAGTAAAGATGTATGAATCTTTTTACAAAAAAAGATTTATGAGTCTAAGCAAAGACCAAAGTTGAAATTATTTAGAAAGAATAAAAGAATGGACCTTATAAATAAATAAAATGTTACCTAATCCATATGAAAAAGGGAGAAAGATCAAGTACACACATTTTAAAAAAAGCAGTAGAGTGAGGAAATTACTAAGGAAAAAGTTCATTTAAGAGCTTTCCTTGATGTCATCAAATCTCTAGCGTGGTCAGATCCCGGCCATCATCCTCCTTGTATATGAGATTCAAAATGTAGACATATTGGAAGGTAATGGAGATCATCACAAAGTAGTGGTCAGAAGACTTCATCTGGACATTCCTCTTCTTATTTATGTCCGCCTACTTAAAGTGCACAAGATAGCTTTCCTCTCCAGCACAGGAAAAGCTTTCATGTGAATGGCTACTCACTTCAACAGAAACACTCTACAGCATTGAACCCACTGGAGGTAACCTGACAATGGATTGGCTCTTCCTGACCTCGGTAAATACTATATATTTTTTCTCATTTAGTTTACATTGTCTCCAGAACCATAAATGACACTCAAAGTGGTACCTATATTTTCTTTATGATATTGTATGGAGATACATATCACTATGTATTTGTCAAGGCCCAGAAAATATACAACACAAAAGTTAGTCCTAAGTTCAACTATAGAATTTAGTTAATAATAATGTCTCAGAAATTGTAACAAATGTACCACACTATCAAGATGATGGTAATAGGGGAAACTGAGGATAGTGGTGAGAGAACATATGGAGACTTGCTCTACTTTTTGCTCATTTTTCTGTACACCTAAAACCGCCCCCAAAAATTCGATTTAGTATTTTAAAACTTGTATTGAATGAATTAACCAGAGTGGGAGATAGGACGAAAAAGAGGAATGAATTCTCAGAAAAAGATGTTCATATGATGTAATATAATGGTGGAGTTGGAGGCTTAAATACCAGGCTGATTTAGGAGCTAATCACTAGGCTTGTTCCCTATACTTAATTTTTATGAAGAAATAAGTGTTTCCCTATCAAGGAAAGACTATTAGTTGGACGCAATGTAAATATATGTACATGGTACTTACACTCAAAAGAGCAAATATTGAAGTTTATTTCATAATTTAAGCTCAGATTCAGCCTCAGCAGTGATCACAAGTAAATAACTGTTAAAGTAATTTCCAACACTGTTAGCTCATAAAACTAGCCAAGGATACCAACAGAAGAAAAGGAAATTACACAATAAAAAATACAGGGCATATTCCTCCTGAAATTCAAGATGCACTGTCTCAGAGGCAATCAAAGACCCCTTACCAAGCCAGGACTGGGATGTCCAGTCCATCTTTCTAATCCTGAGAGGCCAAAAAAGAGCACATCAAAATCATGATGGTGGTGGGTAGGGGTCCTACATTTGCTATGCAGATTCTGAAATGAAGTATTTTTGTGAGCTTTTCCTTCCTAAGTTGACTGACATCATGCTATTATTTGATCTGTCAGCATAAAACATTAACATTTAGGTACCTGGATTTGCCAACCTAATTTTATTTTTACCCGCATTAATACTATTGCTTTCCAAATGGTTTGACATGCTATGAGCCAGTGCAGTAATTCCCCCTGGCTGGAATACAGGGAAACCTGTCACATGGACAGGTTGGCAAAAAAAAAAACTTTTATCTGCTGCAAATTGCATTGACTTTAGTCCATAGTAATTGACTTATTTACTTCATAGGTTACTACCAAGGCAACATAAAGACTGGTTTATTTCATAATTTAAGTTCTGTGTCTCTGCCAATGCACCATACACTTAGGAAGGAAGCAGAGTGAGTTGTTAAAAGCTCTACAATAACAAAAGGGGACTTGTTTCTAAAGATTTTGTTCTGCTCCATTAGCCCTCTCTGGTGCAACTTAATTTGAATATAATGTATTATCAGAAGCCATGCTTTGGGAAGTGCTGTTTCTTTTTCCCTTCACAGACAAAGGCTGTGCCATACGATCACTTGGGTTACTATGTTTCTAATGAGCGCATTACATGTACTCAGGCCAGCAACTTCTTTCACCCTCCTAACAATGACTTAATGTGAAATATGCTTCCTAAGTGTCCTCACATGTTTTACACATGTAACTACAGCTTGGAAAGTCCTTGCAGTGTTAGAAACAGCCTACTGCTTCTCTTTCAATTAAGTGACTCCCTCAAATTCTTGCTAACAATCTGGCATCATTTCTAAGCATTTTTTCCCTATCTCTCAAAGATTTGCTGAGCAGCTGTTGTCATATTGCACTGCACTTCGGGGCACTAGATCCTGGAGGATTTTTTTTGCCACTTTTCATTCTTGGCAAGAAATGGAATAGGAAAGAAAGAAGAGCAGACATCCACAGATAAACTATATATGCTTGGCCACTCCATTTGCTAGCTTTTCTCATGAGCAACCCCACAACAGATGGAGAAGATTCTTTTCCAACTCCATGGCATTACCGTAAATTTCTAAAATAAAACAATATTCATCCTGACTAATCTAAATATGCCATTTTCACCAATTATAGAGATTTGCTTAACCTTGTATCTTCAGAAGTTCAGTGGCTGTAAGAGGAGAGGATATAAAAGGCAGAACAAGTTTGATTCCTTTGGACTCCAGTTTTCCTCAATGAAAAAATTGTTTTCCTCTCATACACAAAATGATTTAAGAACTAAAATAAGTGAATATTTCTTGATGTTAAATATATAGTATTATGTAGGGGTTGCTAATCTTCCAATGGGTTCTGGGTTGAAGAGCACAGATTAAATGTACAGGTGAAAGGATGAGGCACCAAAATATTTTAAATGGTCCTTTTTGAAGCAAGGAATACTTTGTTCTTTATCAACACTAAGAATTTGTGTCCACATGCAAGCTTTCCAACATCCATCTTAGAACTGCCTGGTGGGCTAGTTAGAAAATTATTAAGACATTTAGTTTTGTTTCCTTTGATAACAATGATTGTAGATCAGAACCCATTAGGTAAGTGGAAAAAGCCAGCTGAGACCATTGTAAATATAACTATAAGAATGAGGAGGGCAATCTTTGATATAAGACAAACCAATATGGTGTAAAATTATCATTTTCAAATACCATTATTTAATAATCAGAAAATATTATTCTAAGATTTTGAAGTTTTCAGTCAATAGTCATTGGCAAAACACTGCAATACTAAGCAATAAGAAATGTTCTTAAAACTAGCTCAAGAATAACTCTTCCTATAACTTTAAAATAATTGAATAGATGTAGACAGATGGGATAATCACGTAGGTCAAATAATTTTCTCTAGAAGCCTGGCTAGATATTTTAATGTCCCAAGCAAATATGTTGAAAGAAGTCTTATATTAGTTTTTATGTATGACTTTTATACATGAGTTTCATATATGTTTTATACTCAAACTATACAAAAGACACATAATTTTTTACATGAGTTTTATACTCAAATTTATTGCTGTGGAACAAATGACCACAAATTTAGTGGTTTAAAACAATACAAATTTATTGTTTCACAATTTTCATGGGTCAAAGTCGGCATAGCCTAATTGAGTCTCCTTCCTGCTCAAGCCTGCCGTCAAGCTGTTGGCTGGGATGCATTCCTATCTGGAGCTTAGTGTCCTCTTCCAAGCCTGTTCAGGTTGTTAGTAGAAATCAGTTCCTCATAGATAGGACTGAGGCCCTCAGCTCCTAGAGGCTACTCATATCCCTAGGCATTTCGTGGTATGGCTGTTTCTTCTTCAAGGACAGCAGGAGAGCTTCTCATTTAAAGGGATCACCTTATGAAGTCAGGCCCACTTGTACCTTCACCTTTTCATCATATGCTATGCCATACCCAGAGAAGTGATACCACATCAGATGCACAGGTTCCAACTAGGGAGGGGACTGTACAAGACATGGGTCATTGGGGGTTATTTTAGTCTACCACAGACCCTTTTAATGAACTTGCTACTGAGTCTATCCCCTTCCTTAAGCACAACACTTCCACATACTGTACACCTCCTCTCTTCTCTGGCTTCCATCTATATTTTCAACTAGATTAATCTGTCATAGATTCTAAATGCCATTTGTATTTTGATAGGGATTGTACTGAATCTGTAGATTGCTTTTGGCAGTATATTCATTTTAACAATATTAATTCATCCTATTCATTAGCATGGAATGCCTTTCCATTTATTTGTGTCACCTTCAATTTCTTTAATTGATATCTTACAGTTTTCAGATTATAGGTCTTTTTCTTTCTTGGTTAGATTTATGCCTAGGTATTTTGTGCTTTTTTATGCAATTGTAAATGGATATTAAAATTCTTATTTTTCTTTCTGCTGTTTTTTTTTTGTATGGAAAAACACAACTGATTTCTGTACATTGAGTTTGTATCCTGTGACTTAATTCATTTAATAATTGTAATAGTTTTTTAGTGGAATCCTTAGGATTTTCAACATAGTATCATGTCAGCTTCAAATAGTGACAATTTACTTCCTCCTTACCAATTTGGAAGCCTTTTAGGTCTTTTTTTGTCTGATTTCTGTGACCAGGACTTTCAGTACTAAGTTGAATAAAAGTGGTGAGAGTAGACATCCTTGTCTTGTTCCTCATCTTACAGGAAAAGCTCTCAGCTTTTCACCACTGAGCATGATGTTGGCTGTGGGTTTGTCATATATGGCCTTTATAATGTTGAGGTATGTTCCCTCTATATGCACTTTGTTGAGAGTTTTCATTATGAATGGATGTCGAATTTTTGTCAACTGCTTTTGCAGCATCTATTGAGAAGATAATAAGTTTTTTTCTATAAAGACAGGCATTTTATGAAAAGTAAATTTTTGTAAAAGGAAAAATACAATAGAAATATATAACAAGTTACAGATACATACCTAATAACTGAGCACCAAAATACATGAAGCAAAAACTTACAGAAATTAAGGGAGAAATAAAGAATTCAACAGTACTAGTGGGAGACCTCAGTACTTCATTTTAAATAATGGGTAAAACAACTGGCAGAAGATGAACAAGGAAATGAAGACTTCAATAACACTATAAACCAAATACCTAAGAGACCTCTCTAGAACACTCCACCCAGTAACAGCAGGATATACGGTCTTTTCCAGTGTACATGGAATATTCTCCAGGATAGACCACATGCTAAGCCACAGAACAAACCTCATAATGTTATCCAACCATAGTGAAATAAATTAATTGTAGAAATAAATTTGGGAAATTCACAAACATATGGAAATTAAACAATAAAATTCTGATCAATGAGTCAAAGAAGAAATTGCAAAATTTTTTGAGATGAATGAAAATGAAGACACAGAATACCCAAATTTATGAAATGCAACTATAAAAGCAGTGCTTAGAGGGAAATTTATAGCTGTAAATGCTTATAGTAAAAAAAAGAAAGATCTCAAATCAATAGAGTAACCTTTTCCCTTAAGACTCTGAAAGGAAAAGACAAACTAAGAGCAAAGCAAACAGAAGGAAGGGAATAATAAAGAGCAGTGATAAAATAAATAAGAATAGAAAAACAATAGAGATGATTAATGAAACCAAAAGTTGGTTCTTTCAAAGAAATCAACAAAATTGACAAACCTTTAAAAGAGTACAAACTTCCATCTGTAAGGTGAATATGTTCTTAACATCTAAAAAACTGCACAGTGATTACAGTCAGTAATACTGTATTATATACTTTAAAGTTACTAGGACAGGAGATCTTAAAGCTCTCACTACAAAAAAGAAATGATAATTATGTAATGTGATATAGGTGTTAGCTAACACAATAGTGGTGATCACTTGATAACATATAAGTGTATCAAATCTTTAGCTAGAATTATCAATAAAAGGAGAGAAAAGACTCAAATTATTAGAACCAGGCATGAAAGAGGGAATATTACTACCAAGCTTACAGAAATAAAAATGATTATTGAGGAATACTCTGAACAATATATGCTAATAAGTTAGATAACACAGGTAAAATAGATTACTGGCAAGACAAAAACTACCAAACTTATTGAAGAAGATCTATTAACAGTATGTCTATAACAGAAAGAGACTGAGTTAACAACAAAAACACTATCCACAGAGGGACGACTGAGCGCAGATTGTGTCACTGCTGAATTCTGCCAAATACTTAAAGAAGAATTAATAGCAATTCTTCACAAAATAACAAAAAGGAACACTTCTCTACTCATTCTATGAGGCTCTAATATCCCAAACCCGAAAAAGACATCAGAAGGAAAGAAACTACCGACCAATATCTCATATTATAAGTGCAAAACTCCTCAACAAAATATTAGCAAGCCCAATCCAGCCACACATAAAAAGGATTATATACCACGGCCAAGTTGGGTTTATCCTAGCTAGCTAACATACGTAATGGTGAAGACTGAATGCTTTCTCCCTAGATCAAGGATGCCCACTTTTACCACTTCTGCTCAACATAGTATTGAAGGTTCAAGTGAGATCAGTTAGGCAAGAAAATGAAATGAATGGCATCCAGATTGGAAAGTAAGAATTAAAATGCTATTAACAGATGACATGGTCTTGTGTAAAGAAAATCCTAAAGAATCTTCTAAGAATTATTGTAACTAACAAATGAGTTCAACACGGTTGCAGAACAGAATGTCAATACGCAAAAAGTTTATTATAATTTATACACTTACAATTCACAATCCAGAAAAGAAATAAAGGAAATTCCATTTCTAATAGTATCAAAAAGAATAAAATATGTAGGAATGAATTCAACAAATGAACTACAAAACTTACACTTTGAAAACTATAAACTACTGTTGAAAGAAACCAGAGAAGATCTAAATAAGTGGAAAGGCATCCCATGTTCAAGCATTGTAAGACTTAATATTGTTAAGATGGTCATGATCTCCAGCTTGATCTACAGATTCCATGCAATTGTAATCAGAATTCTCCAGTTGTCTCCATGGTAAACATGTGTATCACAAGATATTGTTAGGTATTGTGTGGAAACAAACAATTAGAAACCGCCTTTGTTCAAAGAGATTTTGAAAAAATAAGTTGGTCACGTTAAACTATTTAATGCAGGACTTTTTAGCAAATTTAATATGCTAATGAGCTCTGTGACTTGGTATTTTCCTAACTTGTTTAACTAGGGATGCTTTTTTTTTTTTGGACTATGAATTAACATATGAAGGGCCATTACTGCTCTCCAACACACATTTTGAGAAATGCTGTCCTAAGGGATATTAATGCACACCGTTGGCCTACCTCCTCTTGTCTCCCTAGCTAAAATAGTGAGGCAATAGGTCAGAAAGAGAGGGAGTCAGACAATCAACCATGTGCAGAACACACATATCTTAGCTTTTTATTAAATCAAAAACTTCACTGAGTAAATTCATTTATGATTACCTCTCAACAGTATTACTGAAAAGCTTCATAAACGGCCCAACTGAAACACACACACACTCCTTTTTGGTGACAGCGCAAAAAGTCTTTCATCAGCTTGGAAATCACATGTGCAGATACTAGCGAATGATGAATGGCTTCTCTTACTAGCCTAAGGTTCGCAGCACTTACAAATTACCTAACAGCTCCCAAGGGAGTAATTAATACATCACAACAAGGATACACCAATATAATCAGCAAAATCCAGAGTGTAGGATTTCTACAGGTCAAGCAACCTGGGTCACTCAGTGATGAAGAGCAAGAACATAAAAACAGATGCAGGGGAACATTTAGAAATTTACGGAATATTTAGATTAAATTAAGTTTTACAATACTTTAAAACATTGCAAAATTAACGATCGTATTTAGAGATACACTAATGATACACACTTGGGTAAGAATGTTTAAAGAATTGTAAGGAAAACATTACCAGGAAAACCAGAGGAGCGGATATTTTTATGAAGGAAAGAAAGGGTTGTGATTGGGATAGGGAATGTGGTGAATTTCTGGACTGGTTTGCAAAGGTCTATTTCTTGAACTTTGTATTGGTTCATCTTTTAGTGACTCATTATGCTATAATAATTCTTTATGCTATTTATAATGATCCACGTATTAAATTCATTATGCTATAAGGAGTTTTCTCAATCTGTGTTTTATTTTATAATTAAAAATGTTTTAACAATAATATGCATCAAACGATATATATCCCCATTTCACTGCTGCAGAAAATTGACGTTCAGAAAAATTGGGTAGATACCAGTATCCTTTCACCTGATATTAAACACCTTCCCATGTTACCACATTAAGGCATAGAACATTCTCAGAATTCACTAACAAACATGGGCATATGCCCTTCTAATGGCACTGCTTCCTCTCTTTTGTTCTTCACATAAAGAACTAAAAGTATTCATCTGGTGTGCAATTTTTTTCTTAATTGTTCTAAATAGTTCTTTATGGAAGCCATCAAAATTTATTACAAGGTTATTCATTTTTCCTGAATGCACTAAGATAGTCATAACATACTCCTTATGAGGTGTGCAATTCAATTTTACTTTGTTCAATAATTAAATTGAATTTCTGACACTGTGACTAATTAAGCACTAGGATATAGAAGGACAAGTGATTCAAAAAGTTGACTGGAATGATTACAAATATCAAACATTCAAAATTGTGTTGCAAAATAAGGACATCTCTACAACACCCAGTATGATAAAATGTGACTTAATCTAAATGTTATACACACTCAAAAATTCCCAAGTTCAAATTCTGTTAAATCCAACTGAATATAGGGCTGGACTGTATGGGAACTAAAGGGAAATAAAATATGCTAAACTATGAAATGCATAATTACCAACCTTCTTACTAGACATATATGATGTGATTGATTGCCAGTATGATTAAATATTCACCACCTAAATTCAACCTAAAGCCTCTATTATTCCCATCACTGCGCAGGAAAAAAATTAGACTAATTGAAAGTCATTCCTTTCTATGGGAGATTTTTCAATAATCAGTGGAATTCTTAAAGAATGAGAACTAATGAGAAGAGTGACACTTCAACCTATTTAAGATTACATTAATATTAGCAATAGAACTTAACCTTCTAGTCCTTGGCAAACAAGAGGCAAAGGACAGACAGGAGCAGGGGGAGAGGAAGGGAATAGCTGATAGAAAGGACTACAGTCTGGAACATGGAATGCTGGGCTAGGATGACCCAACTGAGGTACTTTAAGGAAAGGCTGGAAAAGGACCACATTGCATGGCCACAGGAGGCCCCATTCACAGTATAATATACGGAACTGGTATCTGTTGGAAAACACTATGTAAACCCAGGTGTTAACATGTCTCCTGAGACGCAGTGCTGAGGTCCCTGGAAAGCAAACTTGGAAAGAATGACATAATAGTTTGGTAAAGGGAAACACAGAAGGTAAAGGTAGGAGGTTGCAGACAAACTTCCCCTCTTGACCTATGTCCTAAGGTAACACTGGTGTTTCTTCTGTCCCTTCTCACTTCCACATGGGTACTTTTGAGCAGTATTTGCAATTATGCTCTTAGTTTCTAAAGAATTATGTCTCTTACTCCTTAAGGAACATTTAGGAGTCCTGGGGGCCACAGTGTTTAAGCAACAATAAAATCTTCAGAACACAATGGTTAACTGGTATGCATAGAAAAGAAAATGTAACTATACAGATACCTGCTTTTGCTTGATAGAGTGGCTTGCAGAACAATGCTCCCTGTTGAGAACAATCAGAAAAACTGGACAAAGTACAAAAATAAACTATTTGAAAGAATTGGAGAGAGAATGAATCATCCAGGGCATGAGGACCTACACTGCACACAGGTGAGAAGCATCCTGACGCAAGCACAATTTCCTTCAAGACACTTTTCCTTTTGGGGGATTTGCCAGTTCTCAGAAACATGCCACAGGCTTACGACACAAAGGGTGGCAGAGAAGTCATCAGAGTTTTAAGCAAAGTCAGGAATATAGAGACAGAATTTGAGCTTTGAGGCTGCTAAGGTGGCAGGATGTGAGCCAGGATGTAAGGCAGAAAATATTTCTGGGATGTGAGGGCCACAGAAGAGTGTAGCCAGCATCAAATACTGATTGTCTTCTCAAGGCATTTGCTGATTAAGCTTTGTAGGACAAAAGGCTGTGAAGCAGAGCAAAAAGCAGCTAAAATTAAAGTGAAGGTTTTGACAATTTCAGGTTATTGGAGATACAGAAATCGGAGTCCATGACTTACTGAAAAAAAGATCCTTGGGAACCATTCTAAACTCTTAGTTGGAACCTTGAATGGCTTCACTTGGGAGGCAGGGAAGAAATGGGAAGACTCCCACAAAAACTTCAAAAGGGCTTCAACTCAGCTCAGGTTCCCACTGGGTTAAGATAACCTGTCCCTCTGTTACTGGAAAGAGGATGGGAGAATCCTCCTAGGGGGATGAAAACATCATCTAGAGCCTCAAAATACTCACATGCAATGCCCACATTTATTCAAACGTGTCAAGTGCTGCAAGAAGCAGGACCAAGAAAAGAAATAGATAATAGAAACAGATAAACAGTTGACCCAAATAATGGAGTTATCAGGACTTTAAGATCCTTGTGATTATTAATATAATCAAGAAAATAAATTGCAAGATAAATAGTTTCAAAAGGAAACTGCAGAACAGGAAAACATGACTAAAATTTAAAACTCATTTTAATGGGTTTAACGACAGACAGAACTCAAGTCAAGAGACATTTTGTGACTTGGGAGGTAGGTCAGTAGAAGACATAGAAACTCAAGCACAAGATAAAAAAAAACAAACCAGAGCCTAAGAATATGATCTCAACTTTTAATGACATATAATTGTAGTCCAGATGGGAAGGGGTGAGAGATGGAGCAGAAGCAGTATGTGAAGGGACTTTGGCTGAGATATTTCCAAAATTACAAAAAGACATCAAGTTACATAGTTAAGAAGCAGTATGACCTCCCACAGTAGGTCATATAACAACAAAGGAAACCCGCCTACACACATCATAATAAAACTGCTGAACATCAAAAATAAAGAGTCAATCTTAAAACCAGCCACAGAATAAAAGACACATTTCCTTCAAAAGAAATGATGAAAGTCACAGGATGTGGCATGATTTCTCTAAAGTGCTGAAAGAGAATAAACTGCCAACCTAGATTTCTATTCAAAGCAAAAATACTTCTAAAAGTGAAGGTGAAATGAAGACATTTCCAGACAGAAAAAAAAACCCAGAAAATTTGTCAAGAGCAAAAACACTAAAAGAAATACAAGAGCAAGTTCTTTAGGGAGAAGACTGGTCCAGATCCAAGATGGAAACATACAATTATAGGAAAGAATGAAGGCCAGAAGGATGGGCAGAGATATGCATACACTTAAATGAATACTAATCAGTAATAATATTTGGTGGGATTTAAAAACACACATAAAACTAAAATTGAAAACAATAATAATTTTAAGAGGCAGTGGCAGTAAATGTATCTAGAGGGATCTGAGGTTTTAGTATTGCCTTGGAAGTAGTAAAAGTATTAATTTATAGTAGAGTCTAAGTAAAATTAAGGACTCATGGTGTAGCCTCTATTGTAAACATAAATAAATAAATAAATAAACAAAAAGACTAAAAATAAAGCAAAAGAATATATATACAAGGGTAGGAAATTACAATAATAGCAATATGTAATAAAAGTAAGGTCAAAAGAAGTCAAAAAAAGAACATGTAAAGATGGAAAAACAGAAATCAAATTATTAGGCAGAAGACATAGAGCCAAATATACAGTAATTACATCAATTATAAGTGGTCAAAATGCTCTGATTAAAAGACAAAGATTTTTCAGACCAGACTCAAAATAATTGAGGTTTGCATAAAAAGCCGAAAAAAGCCCTAAAGGCAAAGAAGGAAATATACATCACAAACACTCATTTAAGCCAAAAGAAAGGTGCTGTAGCATTTGTAAAAATACAGAAGCAACAGGAGTTTCTGGAAATTAAAAGTCATTTCACAATGATAAAAGGGTTGAGCCATCAGGAAGATATAATAACCCTAAATTTCAAAACACATAAGATAAATTGTACTGTAGCAAAACTTCATACAACTAAAAGCAGAAATAGATGAACACACATGTAGGAAATTGTAATAACTCTCTCACAAAATGATAGAATAAAACAAACATGAGGAAAGATAAAATCAGTCTGAATTAATGTAGAATTAACAACCTTGACCTAATTGACATACATGAAACACTACCTTGATAATGATAGAACATACATTTTTTCCAAGTGCATGTGGAAAGCTTGCAAATATTGACAATACACTGGGCTATAGGAAATGTCACAACAATTTTAAATAGCTGAAATAATCACAGTATGTTTTCTGTCTGCTATGGAAGTTAAAATTAATAACAGAAAACCCAAAAATAATATAAAAATTTCTACATACTCCAAAATCCTTTAACCACACCAAAATCAGGAATGAAAAAGAAGGCATCATTACAGATCCTGCAAACATTAAAAGGGTCATAAGACGTTATCTTTACCTTTATCCACTAAATTTAAAAATTCACATGAAAAGAACAAATTGCTTAAAATAAGTACAACTTACCAAACCCTACACAAGAAGATATAGAAACATCTAAGTTATTCTATATTTACTTTAAAAGTTGGATTTGCAATGAAAAATAATCTTTTGTTAGTAGATGAAACTTCTACTGATGGAGGTTAATGGTTTCATTTTGGTGATACTTTCCAAATATTTAAAAATAATGTTAATCTTAAAGAAACTCTTCAGGGAACACAAAAAAAACCTTTCTAACTCCTTGTATGAAGTGAGGATAATCTTGTCATGAAAACCTGTCAAGGAAATTATGAGAAAAGAAAACTAAAGGTCATCTGTCTTGAGGACATAAATGAAAACCTTAAAAAAATATACCAAATACAGCAACAAATAATAAAATAATATATCACAAATAGGCAGGGTTTATTCTAGAAATGCAAACTTGATCTAACATGAAAAAGAAAATCAGTCAATGCAATTCATCACCTTAACAGAATAAAGAAAAATCATGTGATCAGCTCAACAAATCTGGAAAAAAGCATTTATAAAATTTAACAACTATTCATGACTAAAAGGATTTAAAGATCTCTTAGCAAACTGAGAGTAAAATTGGAATTTTCTTAAACTAATAAGGGGAACCAATATAAAACCTACAGGGAACAAAAATGGTTAAATATTAGACATTTTCCCTATGAAACTAGAATATGATCAAGATGCTCAATATCACTGCTTCTATTAAATATTATGCTGGAGGTCCTAATAAATTACATGAGCTAGAAAAAGTAAAAATTATAAGGGCTTGAAAAGAAGGGGTAACTCTGTCATAATTCACAAATTACATTTTTTCTATGTAGAAAATCCAGAAGATTTGCAATCTGTAATTAGTAGGTAAACTCAGCATGTTTGCTGGATATAGGCTACTAAATAATATTAATTTTGTTAAACAATTAGAAAGATATACTATTATATCTATTATATTTAAAAGATATACTATTTATAGTGTTAAATATCTTAAATATGTAGAAAAAATTTAACAAAAGATGTATACAACCTCTGTACAGAAAACTATAAAATATTCCTGAGAGAAATCAATGAAGACCTAAACAAATAGAAGACTATGTATGACTACATTTGGAACCTTAAATCATAAAAATGTCAATTCTCCATAAATGGATCCATAGAGTCAATGCAATTTCAGTCAAAATCTCAGGAGGTAATTTTATATACACTGAAAAGATAATTATAAGATTTTAAATAGAAATGCATGAAACAAAAATAGCCAAATTTAAAGAAAAATTCCTCCACGTTAATGACTATATTATTTACATGGCATTATTATTATTATTATTATTCACCACATCAACAAATGGAAGGATAAAAACCATACAATCATCTCAAAGATGCTGAAAAGCATTTGACAAAATTCAACATCAATTCATGATAAAAACTCTCAACAAAACATGAGCAGAGGGAACATAGCTCAACATAATGAAGGCCATATACAACAAACCAATAGCTAACATCATATTCAATGGCGAAAAGCTAGAAGGTTTTCCTCTAAGATCAGGAACAAGACAAGTGTGCCCAATTTCACCCCTTTATTTAACATAGTACTGGAAGTCCTAGCCACAGCAATCAGACAAGAAAAACAGATAAAAAGGCATCCAAATTGGTAAGGAAGAAGTAAAACTATCACTATTGCAGATGATATACTATATAGAAAACCCTACTCCACCAAAAACTATTAGAATTAATAACTGTATTTGGCAAAGTTGCAGGATACAGAATTAATATACAGAATTCTGTTGCATTCCTATATACTAAGAATGAACTAGGAGAAAGAGAAATGAGGAAAACACATTTACAATTACATAAAACAGAATGAAATACGTAGGAATAAACCTAACCAAGGAGGTAAAAGACCTGTGCTCTGAAAACTGTAAGACACTCATGAGAAAAATTAAAGAAGGCACAAATAAATGGAAATCTATTCTGTGCTCATGGATACGAAGAATTAATATTGTTAAAATGGCCATCCTGCCCAAAGCAACTTACAGATTCAATGCAATCCTATTAAAATACCAATAGGATTTTTCAATGAACTAGAACAAATAGTTACAAAATTCATATGGAACCACAAAAGACCCTGAATAGCCAAAGCAATCCTTAGAAAAAGAACAAAGCTGGAGATATGCAATTTGACTTCAAGGTACACTACAAAGCTACAGTAATCAAAGCAGTATGGTACTGGCACAAGAGCAGACTCATAGAATAATGGAACAGAATAAAAAGACCAGATATAAAACAATGCATATATGGTCAATTAATATATGATAAAGGAGCCATGAACATACAGTGGGGAAAAGACAGCCTCTTCAACAACTGGTGGTGGGAAAACTGGACAGATACATGCAAGAGAATGAAACTGGATTGCTATTTAATTACATATAAAAAAATAAAGTCAAAATGGATAAAAGACCTGAACATAAGACATTAAACTATAAAACTCTTAGAAGAAAACATAGGCAAAAATCTCTTGACCATAAGCATGAGCAATTTTTTCTGGACCTATTTCCTTGGAAAGGAAAACAAAATAAAAAATGAACAAGTGGGAGTACATGAAACTAAAGAGCTTCTGTACAGCAATGGATACTATCTGCACAAAAAAGGCAACCTACGGTATGGGAGAATATATTCATAAATGAGTTATCCAATAAGGGGTTAATATCTAAAAAATATGAAGAACTCATACAAGTCAACACACAAAAAACAAACAAACAAATAACCCCATTAAAAAGGGGTGGATGACCTAAGCAGACATTTTTTCGAAAGAAGAAATCCAGATGGCCAAGAGGCACATGAAAAGATGCTCCACATCTCTAATCATCAGGGAAATGAAAATCAAAACCACGAGATACTACATCACACCAGTTAGAACAACCACTACCTAAAAGACAAGAAATAACAATTGTTGGCAAAGATGTGGAGAAATGGGAACCCTATGCTGTTGGTGGAAATGTAAATTGGTGCAGCCACCGTGGAAAGCAGTATGGAGGTTCCTCAAAAACTAAAAATAGAAGTACCATTTGACCCAGTAATTCCACTGCTAGGAATTTACCCGAAGAAAACAAAATCTCTGATTTGAAAACATATATCTGCCACTATGTTTATCACTGTATTATTTATGATAGCCAAGATATGGAAGCAACCAAAGTCTCCATCAAAAGATAAATGGATAAAAAAAGGGAATTGAGGTGTATTATGATTGGCACACATGGTGTGGGGGGGATCATGGGGAAGACACTGTAGCACAGAGAAGGCAAATAGTTACTCTGTGGCATTTTACTACACTGATGGACAGTGACTGCAACAAGGTATGGGAGGACACCATAATATGGGTGAATGTAGTAACCACATTGTTTTTCATGTGAAACCTTCATAAGAGTGTATATCAAAAATACCTTAATAAAAAAAAGAGGTGATACATATACACAATGGGATATTATTCAGCCATAAAAAAAGAAAAAAATCCTGCCATTTGTGAAAACATGGATGGACCTGCTGGGTATTACGGTAAGTGAAATAAGCCTGGTGGAGAAAGACAAATACCATATGATTTCACTTACATGTGGAATTTATAAACAAAACAGAGTAAAACAAAACAAACAGAACAAAACAACAGTAGACTCACAGGCACTGAGAAGTGACTAGTGGTCACCATGGTGGAAGGCCTGGGGTGGGTGGTTGGGGTGGTGAGAGGGATAAACATGAGCATAATATAGTCTGGTCATGAGGCTGGGAGTGCAGAATGAAGAATATTGTCAGTGATTCTGTAACATTTTTCTATATTGACAGATAGTGACTACAATAGTTGGGGTGAGGACTTAAAAATGTTTGTAACTGGTGAACTACCGTGTTGGATAATTGAGACCCACATAATAATGTACATAAACTATGCTTTAATAAAAAAATAAAAAAGAAAGGCATGTCAATGACCAAATAAAAACATAGCTCAAGCAATATATGGAGACAAATGACAACAACAATTCAACACTGCAAAATCTGTGGGATGCAGTGAAGGCCATGCTAAGAGGGAAGTATACTGCAATACAGGCCTACCTCAGGAAAGAAGAACAATCCCATATGAAAAGTCTAAACTCACAATTAATGAAACTAGAAAAGGAGAACAAATGAGGCCCAAAGTCAGTAGAAGGAGGGACATAATAAAGATTAGAGAAGAAATAAATAAAATCCAGAACATTTAATAAAACAACAGAAAGAATCAATGAAAGCAGGAGCTGGTTCTTTGAGAAAATAAACAAGTAGATAAACCCCTAGCTAGACTTACCAAGAAAAAAAGGGTGTCTACATGCATAAACAGAATCAGAAATGAGAAAGGGAAAATCACTATGTACACCACAGAAATACAAAGAATTATGAGAGAATACTATGAAAAATTATATGGTAACAAACTGGATAACCTAGAAGAAATGGACAACTTTCTAGAAAAATACAACCTTCCAAGGCTGACCAGGAAGAAACAGAAAATATGAATAGACCAGTTACCAATAAAGAGATTGAATTGGTAATCAAAAAACTACCTAAGAACAAAACCCATGGACCAGATGGTTTCACTGCTGAATTTCATCAAACATTTAGTGAAGACCTAATACCCATCCTCCTTAAAGTTTTCCAAGAAGTAGAAGAGGAGGGAATACTCCCAAATTCATTATATGTGGCCAACATCACTCTAATACCAAAACCAGGCAAAGAAATCACAAAAAAAGAAAACTACAGACCAATATCCCTGATGAATGTAGATGTAAAAATATTCAACAAAATATTAGCAAACCAAATTCAAAAATACATCAAAAAGATCATCCATCATGATCAAGTGGGATTCATCCCAGGCATGCAAGGATGGTACAACATTCGAAAATCCATCAACATCATCCACCACATCAACAAAAAGAACAAAAACCACATGATCATCTCCATAGATGTTGAAAAAGCATTTGACAAAATTCATTATCCATTCATGATTAAAACTCTCAACAAAATGGGTATAGACGGCAAGTACCTCAACATCATAAAGGCCATAAATGACAAACCCACAGCCAACATTGTACTTAACAGTGAGAAGCTGAAAGCGTTTCCTTTAAGATAGGGAACAATACAAGGATGCGCACTCTCCCTATTTTTATTCAACATAGTTCTGGAGGTCCTAGCCATGGCAATCAGACAACACAAAGAAATAAAAGGCACCCAGATTGGTAAGGAAGAAGCCAAACTGTCCCTATTTTCAGATGACATGATATTGTATACAAAAACCCTAAAGAATCCACTCCAAAACTACTAAATCTAATATCTGAATTCAGCAAAGTTGCAGGATACAAAATTAATACACAGAAATCTGTTGCATTCCTGTACACTTAATGATAAACTAGCAGAAAGAGAAATCAGGAAAACAATTCCAATCACAACTGCATCAAAAAGAATAAAATACCTAGGAATAAACCTACCAAGGAAGTGAAAGACCTATACTCTGAAAACTACAAGAAACTCATGAGAGAAATTAAAGAAGATATCAATAAATGGAAACACATCCCCTGCTCAAGAATAAGAGGAATTAATATAATTAAAATGGCCATCCTGCCTAAAGCAATCTACAGATTCAATGCAATCCCTATCAAAATACCAACAGCATTCTTCAATGAACTAGAGCAAATATTTCTAAAATTCATATGGAATCACAAAAGACCCCAAACAGCCAAAGCAATCCTGAGAAGGAAGAATAAAGTGGGGGGAATTATGCTCCCTGACTGCAAGCTCTACTACAAAGCCACAGTAATCAAGACAATTTGGTACTGGCACAAGAACAGACCCATAGACCAGTGGAACAGAATAGAGAGCCCAGCTATAAACCCAAGCATATATGGTCAATTAATATACAATAAAGGAGCCATGCATATACAATGGGGAAATGACAGCATCTTCAACAACTGGTGTTGGCAAAACTGGATAGCTCCATGTAAGAGAATGAAACTGGATTATTGTCTAATCCCATACACAAAAGTAAACTCAAAATGGATCAAAGACCTGAATGTAAGTCATGAAACCATAAAATTCTTAGAAAAAAAATAGGCAAAAATCTCTTGGATATAATCATGAGCAACTTCTTCATGAACATATCTCCCCAGGCAAGGGAAACAAAAGCAAAATGAACAAGTGGGACTATATCAAACTAAAAAGCTTCTGTACAGCAAAGGACACCATCAGAACAAAAAGACATCCTACAGTATGGCAGAATATATTCATAAATGACATATCTGATAAGGGGTTGACATCCAAATTATATAAAGAACTCATGCACCTCAACAAACAAAAAGCAAAGAATCCAATTAAAAAATGGGCAGAGGAGCTGGACAGACACTTCTCCAAAGAAGAAATTCCGATGGCCAACAGGCACATGAAAAGATGCTCCACATCGCTAATCATCGCTAAAAATGCAAATTAAAACCACAATGAGATATCACCTCACACCAATGAGGATGGCCAACATCCAAAAGACAAACAACAACAAATGTTGGCAAGGATGTGGAGAAAGGGGAACCCTCCTATACTGCTGGTGAGAATGTAAAATAGTTCAACCACTGTGGAAAGCAGTATGGAGGCTCCTCAAAAAACTCAAAATAGAAATACCATTTGACCCAGGAATTCCACTCCTAGGAATTTAAGAATGCAGGAGCCCAGTTTGAAAAAGACATATGCACCCCTATGTTTATCGCAGCAGTATTTACAATGGCCAAGAAATGGAAACAACCTAAGTGTACATCAGTAGATGAATGGATAAAGATGTGGTACATATATACAATGGAATATTATTCAGCCATAAGAAGAAAACAATTCCTCCATTTGCAACAGCCTGGATGGGGATAGAGGGTATTATGCTCAGTGAAATAAGCCAGGCGGAGAAAGACAAGTACCAAATGATTTCACTCATCTGTGGAGTATAAGAACAAAGCAAAAGCTGAAGGAACAAAACAGCAGCAGACTCACAGAACCCAAGAATGGACTAACAGTTACCAACGGGAAAGGGTCTGGGAAGGATTGGTGGGAAGGGAGGGATAAGAAGGCAAAAGTGGCATCATGATTAGCACGTATAATGTCATGGGGAGGGGACACAGGGAAGGCCGTAAAACACGGAGAAGGCAAATAATGATTCTATAGCATCTTACTACACTGATGGACAGTGACTGTAATGGGGTATGTGGTGGGCACTTGATAATAAGGGGAGTCTAGTAACCATAATGTTCTTCATGTAATTGTACTTTAATGGTTGCAAAAAAAAATCCAAAAAAAAAAAAAAGAATGGCATGAAACAAAGTAAGCCAATATTTAAAAAGAAAATACTCTATGTTAAGCATTCTTTTATTTTCATGGCATTATATTATTATTCTCATTATTTACAACAATTTTGGGTTTAATTCCCAGCCTGCTAACTCTAGTACAAGAATATAAGCATAGCGAAGATCTCAGGGAACTGATGGAACCAACTGAGAAGTCCTAATCTATGGGTCTACTTATTCAGAATCTGCTAAATTATTTTAGGAACTGTATACAGAGTATTAAAAAATGCACAAATAAAATCTTCAAGGTTTCATAAAATAGCCACAGTCCTTGTAGACAGTTGTAAATTTGTTTGGATTTTGGCTTTGCCATTTAAGGGATGCATGACTTGGGCAAGTAATTTAATCTTCCATGGTGTCAATTTTCCTCAACAGTAAACACAACATTTATTATTCCTCCTTAGAATTATTGTGAGGAAGAAAGAAAAAAATTTAAAATATAGTTTCCTGATGTGTTACTTTCATTTCTTCTCACGTCACATCAACATGGCGACTCTTTGGCAACTGTTGAAAATTGTAAATTAAATACCACTTCATTATCCAGGTGGAGTGGTAATTAAACTCATAGTTCCAAGTTGGATGGAAAAAGTAAAAATATCCTAAATTTGTTTCTCTTTATTGCAAATTCTGTCAATAGTTTTTGAAGTTTAAGAGAAAGGGAAATCTGTGTGCTTTAAAGTTTTATCATTTTGGGGTGGAGGGGTTTGAGTTTGTGAGTATATTTTTTGATCTCAGATGCTGAGTTTGATTCTTGAGAGATAATGTAACCTTGAGCCAAGATGCAAAAGTTTTTATTTTAGGGCCGCCACCAATCAGTTGACAGTGGCTGCCTGGAGAATGTCTAGAAGAGGATTCTGAGACTAAGTCTGAAATCACCAAAAAAGAAGCAACATTTGCCATGAGTGTGGGAGGTGGGAATGGAAGCCGGATGCTGTGTTTCTGACAATCTACCCTACCCCAGTAGTAGAGAGCATTACATAGTATGAGAAATCCTCTTAATGGGAAAAATGTTTTCAAGCTTCTTCATGATAGAAAAATCGTATTTTGGATGTTCATTAAATAGCAAGACATATGAAAACCAGAAGTTTGGGTTTCCATAACCTACATGTTGTGAAAGGTCCTCTATGCAATGTTTTTCAAAGTGAAGAAAATCTGTGGATTATTTTAGTGGATAAAATATAAAATGAAGAGGTTTAAAAAGAGTCTACGACATCATTATGTCCAACAGTTTTTACACAGGATATATGCATGCACACTTATTCATTGAACAATATTATAATTCAGGTTTATTGCACAGTGAGGGAGTTGGTCTCATGTGATAGAAAATGGAAAGAATGGGTATCAGTAGGACTGTATAACTGATTGTTGTCTAAGTATCTAAAATTCTTACTTTCCTTCTTTTCACCAAACACATAAAAGGCTCCTTCCCTTTAGTCCAGGGCATCTACACCCTAAAAGCATTGGTGCTGCAACCCAGACTCTGAGGACGTGATGGGGCGCACTCTACAGAATCACCCACAGTCAGTGACATAGATCCAAAGGGGTCCCAGATGCCAGCCTAGGGAATCATCTGTTACCAAGCTCCTCCACATCTCCGCTAGCAATTTCCTGAAAGACAAAGCAAATTAAGTCAATAGGGATAGTGATCCTTTCAGTGCTATGACTTATAAATATCAAAATTTAAATAATCTTCACTCTGTTACAAGAAGAAGAATGTAACACAACTTTTAATATACTTAGGAGTTTTTGTGTTAACGTGTAAGCACAGTTTTAGGTACTTAGCTCTATCTATGAAATATTTTTTCCCCTGTTAGCCATTTGAGGCAGAATTTTTTTAAACATTGCTCAATATCACCACTCCCTGCACATCAGTCTATCCTGAACTTAAACAGAAAAGAGAATGTTGCCAAAGTTAAAGAACTACAGCTTTAGAGAATAATTCTGCCAGAGACAATAGCCAATAAGCATTTCAGTAATTTATGTTTAACATCCACAAATCCTCTCGTTTTGGCACTGGCGGGGGTTAGAAATAAACTATGTTTTCACTCATATTTCCTTTTAATCTTTCTGTCCTTTGGGGCACAATGAGGCCTGGTTTTTCAGTGAAGGACCAGATGTAGCACAGGGCTTGGCAGACTCATGGGATCATTTTACCCAGCAAAAGCATCTATAATTCATGGGAACAATATCTGACCTGAAAATTCTTGGTGCTCTTATCCAGCCATGGTTTCATTTTAACATATCCTATTTTAATATTAGCTTAGACTGTAAGCTCCCCGTTTCATTTACCTGTTGCTGTTTTAAATGCAACACTGCACAGTTTCTGGACCTCAGTGCAGGGCTTCTGATTTTAAGATTATTAGCCAGAAGTCTCTTTTTCTTAGAGTAATAAATCATTTATAGAGCTAAAGCACTTTGGAGTTGAATAAATTAATGCTCCTGAGAACTAACAGGTACACTAACTGCCTAACTATATGCAAAGCATTGTGCAAGATGCAAAGGATGTACATATGTGTAATACAGATCCTGCTCTTGGAAGCATTCTGTATGCCTGTCAAAGTATATCATTAAATTCAACAATGATTCATGAGCACTTACGATGGATAGGAAATTTTACAAGATTGCATGAGATACTCTGTCCTTGCTCTCAAGATGATTGGGATCTTTTTCTCAAATAGTTTGGTATTTCTAGTGAAGAAATAATATACATAGAATATTACAAGTGCTTGTGGTCCTAAATAAGTGCATTAATGCACATTCTTGTCTCATCTTCTCAACTGGAAAGCATTATAAGGCAATGAATCTGTGATGCTCATTTTTATATTTCCAATGCCAAGACTAATCCAGACAGATATTCCTCGGAGATATACACCTAATGAGCCCACATGACTATCACGGAAAATAGAGATGGAAAAGATTTTTTCCAATAAAGTGTGGTAAATGTCATAATAGAGGTGTTATCAGGTACCAAAGAAGGATAAGGGAGGAATATCTCATCTGGAAAGAGTTTAATAAATGCCAATTGAATAACTGGATAAAAAAAATTAAAGTGAAGTTGCTTGAAATTCAGGAGCTTAAATTATTACCTTTCATTACATCGTATGAAATAGTCTTGATATTCAAGCACCATTGTTTCTTGGAACCAAGATTATTATTTTTACCTGCACTCAAATAATTTCTTAATAGTTGTATTTGGCACATACCACATACTCTCATTTCCTGTAGACTGATAAATGCCAATATGAAAAGGAGGCAGACATAAACAACACAGAGGTGATGAAATCTAAGACTATTTTCTCCTCTAAAGTAAGGAGTATTTAGTGATGCCATTCTGTTTTATACTCAGTAGTGACTACAGCATCTCTGATTACTCAGACCACTTTTAAGAAGAAGAATGGCCTTTCGTTTTAATTAATCAGGTCAGATAATTTTTTGAAGTCTTTTAGGGTGTTTAATGAAATGACTGCGCCTATTGTTATCAGATAACTCTAGGCCTGTCTACCAGCATAAATACCTGTCTTAGAGGAGAGAGGCAAGATGCACCTCTTTGCATTCGCTTATTTCTCAGTCACAGTCTTGTTGGTGAAACTAACAAAATAACTTCCTCTCTCCTTTCCTTTGAGGAATAAGAGAAAAAAAAGATGCTGGAGATATATTAAGCAGGAGATGCACCAATGGAACCTCATTAATTTCACCCAGAAGCTCAGAAGTGAGTAGAGAGAGGTGAAGAACTTGAGAATGGAGACCTTGCTTTTTCTTTCTAGTCTTCTTCCTTGACATAATTCATCAGGCATATGGAACTCTCAGCCAGGAAGACACAAGCACAATAAACTAACTTAGATCAGAATTTCACCCTACAAATGCATATAAGTAAGAAAAATTTAAATACAGAGTTTATTACAACATCCTCCACTTAGGAATTCTTTATATTCTGGGTAATTTTGTTGCCTTTCCTGGCTTTCCATTTTGCATCTTTATCTTTTTATTAGATCCCTCCATATCCAAAACAAGAATTAAATGTTTTGTAGGATACACCCATGACAGAGCCAGTTTTGCAGCAAACTCTGTGGGCCATCCTTCTTCCCTGTAAACAGACCCTTAATTAACAAGTGGTCTCAGGAGAGGCAGCCCTCACCTACAGTCCATGAGGACAAATCATAACTGGTTTATGTTAGCTATGGAAATTTCTTTTAATTTTCTAGGAATTGGCCTGTGGTCGGCAGAAGACCCAGTTCTGACTAATGAGATATGAGAGAGTTTGAGGAGTAGCTTCCTTTCTGGGAGGACAAGAGCTGTCTTCTTTGTCAGGAAGCTGCTGTGAGGTTATCTCCATGAGACGACAAGGTAAAGAACTAAAAGCAACAGCTAAGAATGGAAGAATGGAAATAACAACAGCCCAGGGTTGTTGATAGATAATTCTTTAAAGCAGTTGAACCAATACCTTAACCACCTACATCTGACTTTTTGCTTGGGGAACAAGACAAACCCCTGTTTGTTGAACAAATCATTGGTTAGGTTTCCAGTTATATTAATATGTTTCCGGCATCAAGAAGTATGTATTTCAAAAATATTTCAAAGTTGACTTCCTTTTAAGCCCAAAAACAATAACCACATTCTCAGGGGATATGCCTTGTGGAACTGAGCATATCTTCCCAGTAACCAGAGAAAGTGCAGAAAATGCCCTCTCTTGGCATTCCAAAGTGTGGTTCTAGGAAGTTTTGCCATAAATATCTTTGCAACAAGCATTTCTGCTGCATAACTAATTGGCTGTAAGGTGATTTTGCTGTAAAAGATAAATTACACAAAATAAAAGAGGGACATTCATTGAAAAGGATATAATGACCAATGCAAAATAACAAAATTAAAGTATACTGTGATATACAAAATATCGGAATACATTTAAAGTGTATGTAGATTCATGGCAATGTGCAAATAACTGATTTTATTTTGTGGTCTGTACCTAAGTACTTGTCTCTGAAGTCAGTCATTCATAGCATTGCACAATTTTTGTTTGTTGATTTGTCTCCTAGTTTGACATCACACTTTTAATTTTTTCACTAAAATTTCTTTCTTCATTAAGAGAGGTATCAATTTCTAAATACTAGGACAGCTATTTGTAATTGAGCTTTGTATTGTTTTGTAAGAGCCTTCTACACTATTCTTTGTTTTTAGCATATTGTCACAAGTCCATTGATAGATGTTCCAAAGTTTTATGGGAAATGTGGGTTTAAAACTTTGCCACTTAGAGACCATTTTGTGGGCTGAGATTTACATAATATTAAAATAGGAGTACTGCATCAATGGAGAAATAAACCAAACTGTCAAACAGTTATTTTATTATCTTATATGGCACAATTGCCTTATGGCTAATCAGTTATACAGCAAAAATGTTTGTGGCAAAAATGCTTATGGCAAAGATGTCTATGGTAACAATGCTTGTGAAAATACTGGACATACAAAAATGGTTCCATTTTAAAGAATTTGGGTATTCATTAATCATGAGGTAAAAGCTAACTTCCATTTTATCACTGGCCTGTGAGGATTTTCAAATCTTTCAACATGGTAAACTTATACATCACTGTACAGGTATGGTTCATTTTATTCTGCATTCTTAGAAACAGTCTTAACTTTGTTTTCCAACTCTTTGTATGTTTTCTTTCAGCAATTTTATTTTAATTTCTATGATCTGCTTCTTTTTCTTTGGTTCTCCTCTACTCCCAAAACTTGGTTCTTAACAAAGTGATAGAAAATACAAAAAAGAGCCATTCAGAGCTGAAGAATACAATAACAGAAATTAAATATACAAATGAATAATAGGCTGCAGGAGGCAGAGGAATGGATCAGTGAGATGGAAGAAAGAGAAGTGCAGCCAAACTGAGGAACAAAGAGAAAAAAATAATTTCTAAAAATGGGAAGATGCTAAGAGAGTTCTGTTACAACTCCAAACAAAACAATATTTGCATAATGGGGCTCCAAAAAGGAGAAAAGACAGACAAAGGGGTAGAAAGTCTATTTGAAGAAATAATAGTTGACAACTTCCCCATTCTTGGGAAGGGAACAGACATCCAGGCCCTGGAAGTGCAGAGAGCCCTAACAAGATGAACTCCAGGAGGACAACAAGACAAAGTCATTAAAATGGCAAGATTAAAGATAAAGAGAATCTTAAAAGCAGCAAGGGGCAGTTACTGGAACTCCATAAGGCTATTGGCAGGTTTCTCAGAACTTTATAAGCCAAAAGGGAGTGGCATGAAATATTCAAAGTATTGAAAAGGAAAAATCTACAACCAAGAATACTCTACCCAGCAAAGTTATCATTCATTATTGAAGGAGAGAAGAATTTTCCCAGATAAACAAAGGATAAGAGAACTTACCACCATTAGACCAGCTTACAGGATATATTAAAGGAACTTTTTAAGGTGGAAATCTTTGTAAGTCTAAACATTATTCATCAGTGAAAATAAACCTACAGTAAAGGTAGTAGACAAATTAATTACTAAATAAGTGTGAGGTTCAACAAAACCAAAAGTAGTAAAATCAACTATACATAAAATTAGTCAGGGAATGCACAAAAAGATGTAGAGTAGGACATCATATACATAAAATGTGGAGGAGGAAAAGATTTAAAAAGTAATTCTTTAGAATGTGTTCAAAACTGAGCAGCTATCACCTTAATATAGACTGTTAAATAGGAAGCTATTGTATATGAACCTTATGGTAACCACAGTTCTAAAGCCTATAATAGACACACAAAAATAAAAAGAAAGGAATTCCAACATAATGCTAAAGAAAACCATTAAATCACAAAATAAGAGTGCACGAAAGGAAGAAAGGAACAGAGGAACAACAAAAACAACCAGAAAAGAAAAATGACAATAAGTATGCACCTATCAATAATTACTTTAAATGTAAATGGACAAAATGCAACAATCAAAAGACACTGGGTGGCTGAATGGATAAAGAAATAAGACCTATCTGTAGGCTGCCTACCAGAGACTCATTCAGACCTAAAGACATACACAGAATGAAAGTGAAGGGATGGAAAAAGATTTCATAAACTTAACCAAGGAGGTTAAACCCCTGTACTCTGAAAACTGTAAGACACTCATGAGAGAAATTAAAGAAGAAAAATATAAACAGAACTCTATCCTGTGCTTATGGAAGAAAGAATTAATATTGTCAAAATGGCATCCTGCCCAAAGCAATCTAAAGATTCAATGCAATTCTTATCAAAATGCCAATGGCATTTTTCAGTGAACTAGATCAAATAGTTCTAAAATTCCTATGGAACTACAAAAGACCCCAAATAGCTATAGCAATCCTTAGAAAGAAGAACAAAGCTGGAGGGAATTGTGCTCCCTCACTTCAAGCTCTACTATAAAGCTACAGTAATTAAAACAGTATAGTACTGGCACAAGAGCAGATCCATAGATCAATGGAACAGAATAGAGAGCCTAGGTATAAACCCACACATATATGGCCAATTAATATATGATAAAGAAGCCATGAATATACAATGGAGAAAAGACAGCCTCTTCAACAACTGGTGTTGGCAAAACTGGACAGCTACATGCAAGAGAATGAAACTGGATTATTGTCTAACTCTATACACAAAAGTAAACTTGAAATGGATCAAAGACCTGAATGTAAGACATGAAACCATAAAACTCTTAGAAGAAAACATAGGTAAAAATCTCTTGAACATAGCGTGAACAATTTTTCCTGGACACATATCCTTCGGCAAGGGAAACAAAATAAAAAATAAACAAGTGGGACTATATCAAACTAAAAAGCTTCTGTATAGCAAAGGATGCCATCAGCAGAACAAAACGGTAACCTACAGTATGGAAGAATATATTCATAAATGATTTATCTAATAAGGTGTAACAACCAAAATATATAAAGAACTCATACAGCTCAACCCCAAAACAACCAAACAACCCAATTAAAAAATGGGCAGAGTACCTGAACAGACATTTCTCCTAAGAAGAAATACAGATGGCCAATAGGCACATGAATTAGCTGCACATTGTTAATCATCAGGGAAATGCAAATCAAAACCACAATGAGATTTCACCTCACACCAGCTAGAATGGCCACTATCCAAAACCCAAGACATAACAAGTGTTGGCGAGGATGTGGAGAAATGGGAACCCTCCTACACTGTTGGTGGGGATGTAAATTGGTATAACTGCTGTGAAAAGCAGTATGGACATTCCTCAAAAAAACAAAAAGAGAAATACAATTTGACTCTAATTCCACTTCTAGGCATTTACCTAAAAAAACAAAATTCCTAATTCGAAAAGATATATGCACCCCTATGTTTACCACCACATTATTTATAATAGCCAAGATATTGAAACAACCTAAGTGTCCATCAGTAGATGAATGGTTAAAGAAGATGTGGTACATATACACAGTAGAATATTATTCAACCATAAAAAGAAAAGAAATCCTGCCATTTGCAACAACATGGATGGACCTAGTGGGTATTATGCTCAGTGAAATAAGTCAGGTAGAGAAAGACGTATACTATATGATTTCACTTATTTGTGGAATATAAAAGCAAAGCAAAACAGAAGGAACAAAACAGCAGTAGACTAATAAACACTGAGAAGGGATGGGTGGTTACCATGGGGAAAGGTTGGGGTATGAGTGTGGGGAGGGTGGAGGGGGCAAAAGGGCACAAAAATTCTCGATCACAATGTAAGTTGGTCACTGGACTGGAAGTGCAGCATAGAGAATATAGCCAGTGATTCTGTAACATCTTTCTATGCTGACCGATAGTAACCACACTAGATGGGGTGAAGATTTAATAATATGGGCAACTGTTGAACCACTGTGTTGTATATTTGAAATCAATATAAGATTATATATTAACAATACTTCAGTAAAAATAAAATATAAAAAAAAGATATTTCATGCAAATAAAAGGGAGACAAAAGCAGGAATAGTAATATTTTTGTCAGACAAAATGCCCCAGATCTCTTTTAGAGAGAATTAAAAAAGTTATTTTCCCTGTCTTCCCTAGGTATTCTTGTTTCCTCTGTGGTTAGTTGTTAAACCAGAGAGTTGGTGTTCCTGTTTCTCTTTTGTTAATGGCCCTGGGTATATACTTCTATTTAAGAAAGAGGAGCTAGAAGTCTAAGAACAGGCAGTATGAGTTTCTTCTGCTGCTCAGTTAGGTCTTTTAATATTTTCCTCTACTCTTTCCCTCAAAGGAGAATTCTAACATGCTCAAAGCATGTAAGTGACCACTAGCAGGCTGGATTTAGCGTTTTAGCTGTCAGAGAGCAGGCTGCTGAAAAGCCTGAAGGAAGAAGGCTTTATTCTGGAGCATCTATAACACATGCTAGAAGCCTAGGCTTTGTAGAGATAGATCACTGTATTTCTTTAGAGCAGAATTCTCTCTCTTTTTGCCTGAGGGTAAACACTATGTTCTAGACACTCTGCATATGGAGATTGGGCAAAAATGGGGCAAAGACAGTTACTTCCCTTCAGACATTCAAATTTACCCTACCCAAACACACTCCTCACTTTCACTTTAACCCTCCATCTTCCCTTAGCCTATCACTCCTACCGTCTTTGACCCCAGAAACTCTCCAGTGTTCTGCCCTATAGACTGACACATGTTTTCTCTACCTCCTCATTGTGTACTCTGTGCTGTGATTCTGTCACTAACTTTTACCACTTCACAGGTATCTCCCATCTGCTCTTCATCTTCCAGAATTTGTTGAAGTCTCTGTTTATGGTACATCCCTGTCCATTTCTCTTTACTATACTATGAGTTTACTCTTTCTTTTACTTCTAACTTCTCTTTTAGTGGGGCCTCAGGCAAGACAGAAGGCATGCCTGTGATCAGCCCACAATTTCTACCATAATTTTGTTATTTTTAAGTCTCACTCTTTTTCTATTAACCTCTTACTTCACTGCCTCACTGGCAGTTCCCCCCAGATGCCCTGCTACAAGCCCCTGTCTGTGGGATTCCTATATTGCCATCCTTCTCTCTAGTCTCCTGATTCTTTATTATAGATGCTCAAAATAACTACTCTTGCAAGATGAAAGTCTTCTTCTGATGGTGGGTAGAAGTAGTCAAAGGAAGAAACTAAATGAAATATCAAAGCCAGAATACCCTTCAACCATCAGGGAAAAGAGAAGTGCTGGTAACACTCACTCCATCATGGCTATTTTCTTTCCTCCCTGCCTGCACTAGTTTTTAAGATCCTTGGAAGACATACTTAACTTGTACATAATTGTGAACCTGGAACATTGAAGATTCATGATACACATAGAAAGATAAAATGAAATATAGTATCTCCTTGACACAATTATAAATTAAATCTGAGAAGTAAAGCAATTGGCACAAAGGAACAGAGATGTCATTAGACAGATCCACGGCAGGGATTAGCTGAGAGGGACATAGAAAGCTCTCAAGAGAGACATACTTTGTGTAGCTTTTTAGTACATAGTTGAGACTGCCACTAGCTTGAAGTCTTGAAGTAGGTTGAAGATTTCAAAATATGAAGATACTCCCTCTGACTACTCTAGTGTTAAGCTTTTGAGGCAAGAGCATAAAAGGACTAGACATACTATGCACAGGGCCAGCAATCTGAGTAGTCAGGTGACTATGAAGACCTGTGGCCTTCCTTCTGAAAGCCTAAAACACTATCCAGGGACCCCGCAGCACATCAGGCAGACTCAGGCTGGAGATAACCTGGAGAATTCTGGGCCCTTCAGTCCACAGACACACAGAAGCAATCACTTTCCTCCTATGTATTAGACGACTTCCTTGTTTCTCCCTGCCTGAACACTCAAGAAGCTGAACGTTGAAAGTGAGTGAGTGAGAATTTCTGGAGTGAACCTGCCGGTTTAGCATCCCCGAGGCCATCTTACGGGGTAGAGTGAAGAGGCAGGGAGTGAGATCATACCCACGAACCCCATGGTAGCTGGCATATCATCATCAGTTGGCAGTTACCATCTGCTTCGACGCAACATATGCTCTCAAATGCTGATGAAAACATAATGTCGTTGTTTTGCAGAGAAGTGACAACACTGGTTAGCAAATTTAACACAGGCCAGATAAAGTCACTGGTTCATGACTAGCAATATAGATAGGTAATGCCTATGAGATGGGTCCACTTGTGAAGACGTCAGTCTTCATTTAGAGTAGTTTTTAAAAAATAAGTTAATTTCTCTTTCAGTACAATCCCTAAGTTCACCAAATTTAATTTTTGTTCTTGTTTTGATTTTGGCTGTAGTTAACCACAGCAGAAGGTGAAATACTCAAGTAACACTTACTGATTATCTAATTTGTACCACTCATGGTAGATATAAATATAAATGCAGAGACTCTATGACAGGGGGATACTCTGCTTGTTTTCTTTACTCAGAAGGATTAATAGACAGTCTCTCCTTTACAAAAAAATCTAATTGGTTAGTTTAAACTGTCCTGGAGATTTGGGTTTAAGAAGGCCTCCAATCTGTCTCATAAACAGCATTTTGCATATAGCCATGTCACCTTAGAGCTTATAATATTTGCTTTTCACCTTTTATGCATTCACCAAAGTCCTTTAAGTCCCACTAGGGAGAAGAATTGAGCTATTTATTCCCAACCTGTTTTTTTCACTAAATTATTTCCAACAGTGCCACACAGCAATAGTTACACAGGGGAAAACCAACAATTAAAGAAATGCACATGTTCAGAAAATGATCTAAAATATACAAAGAAATCTTAAAACTCAACAATAACAAAACAAACAACCTGATTTTAAAATGGGCCAAAAAACTTGGTGGAAATCACATTGAAGAAGATATATAGATGGCAAACAAGCATATGAAAAGATGCCTAACATCACACTCATCAGGGAAATGCAAATTAAAATAACCACTGCATACCTATTAGAATGGCTGAAATCCAGAACACTGAAATACTAAATTCTGGCAAGGATGTGAAACAGCAGGAACTCTCATTCATTGTTGGTGAGAATAAAAGAATGGGACATCGAGTATGGGAGACAGTTTGGCAGTTTCTTTTAAAACTAAACTGTTCTTATACTGCTGTTACCGTATGATGCAATGTGCTCCTTGGTATTTACCTAAAGGAGGTGAGGACTTATGTGCACAGCAAAGCCTGCATCTGGGTGTTTATAGCAGATTTATTCGTAACTGCCAAAACTTGGAAGGCAACCAAGATTCCTTCAGTAGGTGAATGGATAAGTCAACTGGGTTGCATCCAGACAATGGAATATTATTCAGCACTAAAAATGAACGAGCTATCAAGCCTTGAAAAGTCAAGGAGGAAACTTAAATGCATGTTATTAAGTAAAAGATACCAATCTGAAAAGGCTACATGCTGTGTGATTCCAATTATATGACATTCTAGAAAAGGTAAAACTATGGAAACAGGAAAAAGATAGGTGGGAAGGATGAATGGGTAGAGCACAAAGCAGTGAAAATACTTTGTATGATCTACTATGGTTGATGTATGTTTTTATAAGTTTGTCCATGGAAAACACCAGGAGTGAATCCTGAGTAAACTTGGACTCTTGTGATAATGATATATCAAAGTAGGTTCATGAATTCTAACAAATGTACTACTCTGGTGGGGGATTAAAAAATTTTTTTTAAATTAAGGTATTATTGATATACACTCTTATGAAGGTTTCACATGAAAAAACAATGTGGTTACTACATTTACCCATATTATCAAGTCCCCACCCATACCTCAATGCAGTCACTGTCCATCAGTGTGGTAAGATGCCACAGATTCACTATTTGCCTTCTCTGTGCTACACTGTTTTCCCCTTGATCCCCCCACACCATGTGTTCTAAACATAATACTGGTGGGGGATATTGTTAATGGGACCTCTGTGCATGTGTGGAGAAGCGGGTATACGGAAATTGCTGTATCTTCTATTCAGTTTTGCAGTGAACCTACACTGCTCTAAAAAATAGCCTATTAAAAAAAACCAGTAGCTCACTCACCATGACAAATAAGCAGCTTTCAACTGTGAAACCCAAAGCTGCTCCTTAAATAAGGGGAGATCACCTCAACTCCCCTCCAAATACTTCATTTGTAATAGTCTGAAGATTAGTACAGTGAATGATCCCAGCAAGCTTCTGCAAATAGAAAACTGCCAATGGCCAAGGAAGAAGACACCTTATTCTATTCCTGTTATGGGCAATACTAGTCCTCCAGGGGAGTAAGGAAAGGATGGCAAACTAAACAGCAAATAGCAAGAGTTGTTCCAATTCTGGGAAAGCATACCTAGGGGCCCAGCAAGGTTAGCTTCAACCACTCTCCAGTCCAAGGCTCTTCCAGGAAGATGCCACTGAGTGGAAGAGAGGAAATGATGCACAAAACACATGATATATAGACTTCAACCAAATAAAGTCCATGGGGCAAAATAAAGTTAGAGCCCTCAAAAGTTTCTCTTGATTTGCTTTAGGTTATGTCCACTCTTCTTTTTTTTTTATGGCACTCAACTTCTTTCCCTCATAAGCTCACCACTTTGTTTTTTATACAAACACCTCTTAAACTCCTTCTCATAAATTAAAAATTTGTTAAGAGGGTAGATTTATGTTAAATCGTTTATCATAGCTAAATACATAAATGAATACTTAAGGTGGTAGGAAATTTTGGAAGTGATGGATGTGTTTATGGTATTGATTGTGGTGAGTTTCACGAATGTACACTTATCTCCAAACTCATCAAGTTGTATATATATCAAATGTGAACAGCTTTTTTTGTGCCAGTCATAAAAATCTTGTCAAAAATCTCAAACAAAACAAAAACTCCTCCCCATATCTTTTCAATAGAAACTGGTAGAACCACATTTAATTCTTCCTTTCATTATCATTGATACTGTTTGCAAACAGTTTCACATTTTAATATCATTATCATAATATATATTTCACCAGGACTAGTATATTCTAAGTTTCAGTCTTTACTGAGATGTTTGCATTCTATTTGGCTAAACTATTGTGTTCTTGTCTGACCTCAATTTCATGATTGCAATAAAGTGAAGCATTCTATGGTCCTGACTATATTAATTCATCCCTCTCACTCCCAAGTTGTAATACTGTTCCTTCCTTCTTCATAATAGATTGTCCTTTTGAATATCCCCTTTGATCAGTACAATCCACTCAACTATTTTGTGCCAGCTTTACTGAGGTATTATATCCATGCAATACAAGTCAAGGATTTTAAGAGTACACTGCGGTAAGTTCTGATGAACGAATACATAGTTGCAATCATGATATAGAATTATCTCCATCACTCCAAAAGTTCCCTCATGCCCCTTTGTGGTCAGCCCACTCCCCTCACTCACCCAAACCAATAATAAGCACTGATCTTTCTTTCTGTATTCTTGCACCTTTTCTAAAAGTTCCTATAATAGAATCATATGGTATATGTAGTCTTTATATGTGGTTTCTTTCATTGCGCATACTATTTTCAAGATTCATGCATGTTGCTGCATCCATCAGTTTTTAGTACCTTTTTGTTGCTGAACAGTATCATGTTGTTTGAATATAGGGTGTGTATATTTCAGGTTTATCCATTCACCAGTTGATGGCATTTGTATTATCTCCAGTTTGGGGCTGTTACGAGTAAAGCTGCTATAAACATTTCAGTACAAGTCTTTGTGTGGACATGTTTGGCTTTTTCTTAGGTAAATAACAACAACAAAAAAAGAGTAGAATTGCTAGATCATATAGTAAGTACATGTTTAATGTTTTAATGAACTGTCAAATTTCTCCAACGGGCTTTAACATTTTGCACTTCCACTAGCAATTTTTGAGAGTTTCAGTAGTCCCATATCCTTGTCAACACCAGTATGGTCAGTCATTTTAACATTAACCATTCCACTAAGTGTGTTTTGGCATCTCACTGTGGGTTTAAATCTACCATCTTGATATCTGCTTTTCCTTTGTTCCATGTTTTATTTGATCCCTTTCCACTATGTGTCTGTCTTCTTTTGAATTTATTGCTTTACTGATTATTATTTGTGATACACCTCAATATACTGCAAATGACCTATGGTCAAGGCCAATGGCTTATGACTCTAGAGACTTCATTCTGTCAGGAGAAACTCACTTTATTTCATGATCCACCATCCTAAAATGGATCTGAGAACGTGACCACACATGGTGCACTTAAGAGATGCTGGACTTTGCATTAGGGAAGAGTGAGGATCAAGGACATGGGGATGAGGGATACACAGATGTATAACAGAGTGTCTGAAAAATCAGCTGTTTGTTTTCAAACCTATGATGTAGTCTTAAAGCTGTCTCCTTTTAAGAAAACTATTTAGGTAGGGAAAGGAAACACAATCTTAATATTATTTCTAAGTATATTCTTCACTGATGTGATACATTTTATTAAGTGTAGATGAAAACTAAATAATCTTTAAGTAAAATGACTAGCTACAAGGAATGGTGTCCTGATTCTTGGTAAAATATAATGTAAATCCAGGGATTACATTTATAGTATAACTGAACATGAAGAACTATTTATTTCCTATGAGCTGTACCTGGAGTCACAACAGCAGAAACACAGAACTTCAAGACAAAAACAAGAGTGGAGATATGGCTGGAGACGTGGACCCTCTTTCTGCTGAAATGGATCGATGTTGGGGGAATATTAAGGGTTTGAGAGAGAAGTCAATGAAGCATAGGGAATGAAAAGAGGAAGAAAGGGAAACTTAACTGGCTGAAGGAGAAGGTGGGGATCTGTACTTTCTGCACCGCAGGAGCTAGTTTTCCAACACTGATCATAACACATCGATAGCTACCTTTCTAAATAGTTCATTCCGAGAATGTTTATGAATAAAATCCATTATTTAGAGAACAACATGGAGAAGTTAAATAGCCATATTTATAATCTTGAAGGGTGGGAAATTGTGTTATTTTATCTGTCTGTTTACAGTGAATAAATCAAAAAAACTAAGTCACAGGGATTGGAAAATTTTTTGGCAAAGAAAAGACTCAGCATGAGTGAATTCCTTTCTCTCTGTTAAGTTTTCCTTCCTGATTTTTTTTTCTTTCTCTCTTCCTCTCTTTTCTTAGGAAACTGTACAGGTCCTCAGTAAAATGCACTTGAAGGCAAATACAGAAGCAGTTAAACAAAGTATGCATGTCTCTTACATGTTAAAATAAGGTAGTTGCTGTAAAAGAATCATTTCTTCTGCTTTTGCTTCTTGACTGACTCCTCTGGAGAGGTGTACATTACTGACGCCATCTGGCTTATTGCCATCAGGGCTGTTTGAGTGTTTATCTTTGAAGGCAGGTGTAAATAAAGCTAAATTTCTTACCAGAAGAGCTTCAGAGTAAGATGATAAAGCTGAAGTGTAATTTTCCCTCCAGATGTCACCCCAGACAGAAGTTTACACTGGGAAACATACTCCCTTTTAGGGCCTGCTACAGTGCTGAGGGGAAAGTCACCAAGATACAGGTGTGATCAGCTATTCTGAAGTAGTCTTTCTCAATGGCAAAGAATAGTTGAGTGCACTATAATTTTTTTTTCTGGATTTTTCTTTTTTCTTTATTGAGGAGGATGTGAAGGTAAGTTTCATAATGTTGCTTCCACATAAAGGTTTCTCCTTAGTCTGAGGTAGGATTGACTGTGAGGTATTTTTCACCTTATATTATTCATTTTCTTTCTCTACCTCCTATTCTTGCTCCCATTGTCTTCTGACATGAAGCCTATCTGCATCAACACATCATTTCCATGCTGAATGGAAAATGAAGAGGAGGAAAAATATTTTTAAAAACCCTCTTGAGTTTGCATCTCTAAATGAGCCCACAGAAGAGTTTTGGGTAAGAGTCAGTCAAATCCCACTCACTTCCAAAGGCTTGTGGCCCCTCCCTGCTCTAATCAGGTAATGCACCATTTATAAATTAATGGCTTATTAATTGCATATTGAATTAATGGATTATAAATATGATTTATTACATATCTGAAGTTGAAAATAACATTGAGATGTGGAAATCATCATCCCTGTTAGTACATTTAAGGCATATGCATAGTTTCTGCACTGCCAACTCACATCAAAACCCAGGTGTGTGCTGGGCAACAGGCCAGGCATAATAAGCTCTGCATATGGATTCACGAGCACAAAATCAGTAACGCACCATGTAAGATATAAAAAATTGTCACATATGCCATGATAACCTAGAGAAAAACTGTAAATGGTTCACTTGTTTTAAAACCTCTAAAATTTCCCAGTTAGTTATTAGCAGTTTTGCAGAACTTTATTCTGGGGCATTAAATTCCCATTCTCAGCCAGTCTCTACATGTTCTCACTGTCAACAGACCACCTCTTTCTCAGAAAATTTACATGCTGTGTAACTCTGTAAAGTTAAGCGTTGCCAGCCTCATGTACTCTGCTTCATTTGGATTATTCATCAGTGGTTATGGGAACAAGAGTATTTTAAGATACAGTGTTTGAAATAACATTTTAAAATGGAGAATACTTCTGAAAATATTAAGCCAATGTATTTTTCATTCATCATAAACCCACTTCTCTGACTCCCTACCCATGAAATGAGTAATAGTCATTACTTCAGGGGGTTGTTGGATATTTCCTAGAACAAATAAGCCATTATTCAACTTTGAACTTCACAATTAAATTATCCCTGAGTTCGCAGCTAGAAGACAGTCTTGTGACCCAAGCTTTGTTAGGAAGAATATGTTTTCTCAATTCTGAAATCTTTTTAATTGCAAAAGTAAAACAAGGCAGTCGGAACCTGGGTCTTTACTCTCAGCCCCTGTGCATAGAGAAGGACGGGCATTAGGGAAGGGCCTGGCAGATGGGCACAGGAAACCCTTCTAGTGTAGAGAGGACTGGGAGCTCCGGAGGAGGTAAAATGAGGACAGCTCTGCCTGGTCTCTGAGATGGAGCCGGGTGCTTCCACAACCCTGGACCAAATGTGGCAGGGGAAGGAATGAGATAGTAGGAGGTGAAAAGTAGGGAACATACACACCTCTTTCCCATGTTAGCTCTAGCCAGGGAAGGCCTCAGAGGTGTCCTGCAGCCACGGGACAGGCCACAGTAGAGCAGGCACAGGATGACATGCTCAGCAAGAGGTGACACCACACCCTTGCCTCCATGTGGCATGGGGGAGAGTCACACATAAAGGCCTCTCTTGGCAGGCAGGGAGGTAAGGGAGGATGGAGGACGTGGCAGGCAGCTCAGAATTAAGAAGCAACTTGCCTTCCAGAAGTTTCAGGGTAGAAGAAATGGGGTGGAGTGCAGCTGGAGGGCAGATGGAAAATGCCCTGGATAGTAGGGGTGAAGCCATTCACACATACACGGAACTGTCATGCCCCACCCCAAACCAGTGAGAGCCGACACGGTGTCCGGACACTCACTCTCAGACCGTCACAGTGCCACCTGTCTCTGGGTCAAGAAGCCTCTCAGGGAGAAGGGGAAAGGTGCCCTGAGAGACTAAGCCCTCCCCCGCCTGAATAAAAAGTATTTTACATTAAAAAAACTGAGAAATCTTGAGTGGACTATGCTGTGGTGGTGGCTGTTTAGTGTCTGTTACTGAATAGAAATTGGGGCTACTGAGCACGATTGGATAAATCATAGAGATTAATTAATTTCTTGTTGAGCTCAGTTGTACCCTTTGCTACTCTTTGGAGGACTAATCAAGAAATTCTGGCTAGTCCAAAACTCAGGCCTTAATCTACATGAATTAGGATGAGAAACACCATTTGCCTCCTCACAACACAAAATTATATGGAGTGTCACAATGTTCAAAAATAGAAAATAGTCTTCAATTAACTCCATAAAATGCTATTGGGTATTGTTCTATGTATCCATTTAAATGTGTTTATGTGCATGCATGTTATGACTCTTGTGTTTTGGGCTTCAATGAGCCGAGGGGTCAAATCAAATCCATCACTTATTTTGTCTAAAAAAGCACAGAGGCATGAATATGCGGAGACCCTAAATATAATCAGCCTAATGTGGAGCGCCCCAAAGTAGCAAGCTAGGCTACATTTATTTATATTCTACAATAAGAGAGCTCCAGCGGGAGAATCCTTAAAAGAATCAATCTGGCAAAATCAAAAGACTTACCTGTTTCAAATCCAACACTACTAATCTAAAATGAGCATTTGTTTTTAATTCAGTAGATCTAGAGTAAAATGTACTAAGCAGTTTCAAAAGTTACCCGTTAAATGTAACATCCCATGTGATGGCTATAGCTGACACTGCTGTATGGCACAGAGGAAGGCTGTCGGAGTAAATCCTAAGAGTTCTCATCCCAGGAACATTTTTTTTCCTTTTTTCTTTCTTTCCTTTTTATTGTATTTATATAAGAAGATGGATGTTAGCTGAATCTGTGGGGTAATCATTTCACAACATTGTAAATCAAACCATCATGCCATATGACTTAAACATATACAGTGATGTCAATTATTTTTCAATAAAACTGGAAAAATGCAACCCATTAAAGCCCGGCTTAAATTGAGTCCACCTCCAAAACACACCCCAAGATAAGGATTTGAGTGCAAGTACTTTATTAGGGAGCTGATCCCAGCAGGGTGCAAAGGAATTGAAGGAAATTCACAGAGTAAGATGCGTGCAGGTGACCGCCGTGGGCCACTGAGGCTCATCCCCAGTAAGACCCTCCGAGTGAGGAGATCGTTCCTCGGAGCTGGAATGCCTGCAGGATGAGCAGCTGGAATTTACTCTCCAACTCTCTCCCTCCTAGCTGGGGGCTCGTTCCTGGGGGCATGAACTCCTCAGCACTCTGACCCGCCCCTCGTGGAGGCCAAGCATGTCGCTTCCTTTTCCAAAGGAAAGCAAAAAAGAAAACAAAAAACCCCCCAAAGAAATGTGCAGGAGGAAACTGTCAGTGTGCTAGGGACCGGAGCGAACGTTACCTCGGCATTTGGGCCACTGACAAGTGAAGAGCACACCAGGCATTTCGGGAAGCAGCAAACCATGTCTGTGTTAGAGAATGGTGATGGACCCTAGAAGGCACAAGTGTTTCGGGAAGAGTCTACATAAGATGTAACCCTGTAATATATAACCTTTATCGAGTAGATATGTTTAGCTTGTTGATTTAGCCAATTGTTAATGTCTACTTACTCTTTGACATTCCACTTAACTGAGTAGATCCTGGAGAAGGGTGCAATGACAAAAAAGGTTTTTAGAAAACTGATTGCTGGAATCCAAAGTAAATTGGGAAAGCTAAAATCTTCTGCATATCCCCACAGAGAAAAGGTCAATCAAGGTAGACCATTTATATTTAAGAAAAGAGAAGAAAGCAAATTTTAAAAATTATTGGTTTCTTAGGTGCTTGAGATTATAGCCCTGGGGAATTATGGGTTGCTTATCTTTAGAACTGAAACTCAAAAGTCGTTAGTTCTAAACCATTTAGAATTTAAGGGCTTTGGAAGATTTAAGAGACATACCTCTCCCTTCAAATCATTTAAATTAAATATACGACTATGGCCGAACATCAGTGAAAGAAGGCTGCTTAATTAATCTCCACAGTGGGGCAACCTATTTGAAATGAGGAGTTCTTTAGAATGTCTTGAGGGGAAAATGGTGCGTGTGTGTGTGTGTGTGTGTGTGTGTGTGTGTGTGTGTGTGTGTGTGTAAAAGAAAGAGAGAGAGAGACTCTTTCTTTCTTCTTTTTTTAACCCGTAAGAAAAATTAGTTTCAGCACTGACCTGTAGTTACAGTATCTCTGGGGTCAGAATAAGTATGGAAAAGCTAGACAATAAGTGTGTTAAACAGATTAGGGTGATAAAAGCTATTTCAAAGCTACAGTAAAAGTAAGGTCTAGAATTTACAAAAGGGAATATTTTAGGTGGAAAGAAGTTTAAGAGACGAAATCTGAAGAGACATCCAGGGAGCACATGTGCCTGCCCTTTCCAGTGGACTGACCCTGATACTCAGTGAAAACCAAGCAGAGACTAAACATGATAAGCCCTTAAAAACTAGACAAGTTCTAGACACTCTTCTACAATTACATGTACAGTTGCTTGTATGGGAAAGTAGTACTTACTAGAAGGAACAGTTTACAGAAAAGTCTGGATCAATCAAATGCCTTAGTAACATATGCTGGTACTAATATAACAATCAGTTAAAAAACTTTGGCTAGTAAAGCGTTATAAACATTATATACTTCTTTTAATGCAGACACTTTAAACATTGAGTATTTTTTTATGAATCTATGTTATTTGGAAAAATAATTTTATAAAATAAGTACATCTCTAAAACTGCCTTGAATATTAGTATATCTCTCCAATACGAAGTATTTAGCATATACTAAGCTACTAATCACATATTGGATATTAAGCACTTGAAATGTGGTTAGAGAGAGAGAAACTGAACTTTTAATACTAATTCACTTTAATTAACTTAACCTTAAATATTCATATGTGGCCAGTGGCTACCTTACCTTTTAGCAGAGGTCTATGGCATATGCAGTTCTGTCTTTCATTAAACACTATTCACCCACTCCCCTCTATACTTCCACTTCCTCCATTTTCCTTATTTTCAAAGAGAACTTTTTGATAGTCTTAGAAATTTCTCTTTTATAGTACTGCTATTGATGTTTATTGTTGTGAATAAAAAATATATAAATAAAACTATTATTATTCTTTCAAATTATGAGAATGAACATGCACATACAGAAAAGCAGTCAAAATATAGCCAGATAGTAAAGGATAATGCAAAATTAAAAAACCCCAGAAATTACAATGTAAAATATGGCAACAAAACTAAGAACAAAGATATATGTCATACCAAACAAACTTGACTACAATATGTAAGCATAAACAAAAAATTGCTTGTATTTTCAAATGCTTATCATGGGCCAGAAAACTTCTAGAACCATGGGGTGTATATCATCTCATGTAATTATAACAACTTATGAGGTACATAGTTTTTATGGGCTGAATTTTGTCCTCAACTCATATGTTGAAGCCCTAACTCCTAACACTTCAGAATCTGTTGTACTTGGAGAAAAGGTCTTTAAGGAGAGGATCAAGTTAAAATGAGCCTTTCTGGGTGGGGGCCTAATCCCATAAAATGGGGGTTTGTATAAGAAGAGGAAGAGACACATGGACACATGTGCCCTGAGGGATGATGTGAAGATGCAGCAAGAGGGCAGCTACCTACAAGACAGGGGGAAGGTCTCAGCAGAATCCAACCCTACTGGCATCTTAATCTTGGACTTCCAGCCTCCAGGACCATTTGAAAATAAATTTCTGTTATTTAAGCCCCCCAGTCTGTGGAATTTTGTTATGGTAGCCCTAGCAAACTAATGTAGTAGTACTAATTTATTTGTTTTATTGTGACCAAAACATTGAAATGTTAAATAATTTAACTGAGATTTTACAAAGCTTGAAAGCAGCAGAGGCTGGCTGTGAAGCCAGAAAGTCTGCTTCCAGATCTTGTCCAAGAGATTTGACCCATTTACCGAAATTGGTCGTGAATTTGAACATAAAGCAAACCTCAGCAAATTTCATGACTGGAATAGTTCAGAGTAAGTTCTCTGACCCCAGTGGAATTAAGTAAGAAATCAAAAAAGATAACTAGAAAATCCCCAACTGTCCGGACATTTTAAAATGCCCTTTAAATAATTCATTGGTAAGAGAAGTATTTCTAATATTTTGAGTTGAATTAAGAAGATACTACAAATGAGAACTTGTGGGATGCAGCTAAAGCAGCATTTAGAGGGAAATGGGGATACTTTGACACGTGTTAGCAAAGAAGGTTAAAAATCAATGATTTAAACGTTCATTTCAATAAATTAGAAAAGAATAGTGTATTAAACCTAAAAAGGGAGAAGAGAAGGAATAACCAAGAAGAGCTGAAATCCACAATAGAGAAAAATACTTTATAACTCCAAATATAAAGCATATCTCCAAAATCAACATAAAAGGGCAGACAACCCAACAGAAAAAATGAACATAAGACTTGTGTAGGCAATTCACAAAGAGACTATCCAAATGGTCACTAGGGAAATGCACATTAAACAGCTGAGTGATATATATGAACGTGACAGAAAACACCAAAAGTTGGCAATGGTGAAGGGGAAATAGAATTCTCAAACACAGGCTGGTGGGAGTTTAAATTGGTACAACCACTGATGGATTGTTATCTGCCAAAATCAACTTGTATAGATACCCTGAGATCCTGCCACTTCATCCCTTGGTATATACCCTCCAGAAATACACACGTAAGGCTAACAAAAGATATGTACTAGAATGTTCACAGCAGCAATATTCATATTCCCCCTAATCTGGAGATCTTTGTAACACCAGAATGTCCACCAACAAGGGAATAGGTATGTTAATTATAGTGTTGCATATAATGGCATCCCACACAACAATGAGGATAAATGAATTACATCCACACATAATACAGATGAATCTCACAAACATAATATGAATAAAAGAAGTCAATCATGAAAGAGTATATATTATACAAATCCATTTTTTAAAAAGTTAAAAAGAGCAAAACTAATTTATGGTGTTAGATGTCTGAATGGTGATTACCCTTGGATGATAGGGAGAGAGGGTAGGGTAATGATTCAAAGGAGCTGAAGGACACTTCTGGGGTTCAGGCAATGTTCTGATTTTTTAACCTGGTTGCTAGTTACATGGGTATATTTCCTTTGTGAAAATTCATTAAGCTGCACACCTGTGATTTTTATATTTTTATTATTATTTTATACTTCAATAATTTGCATAAAAATATAGGACAGCTCCTTTGATTTTAAAAAGCATTAAATTACTAACCAATATTACACTTAGTCAAGATTGCATGTTATATTCCCCAAACCAAAACATCACATTAATAATACTGAACTAAAGAATTGCTGACCAAACTTAACGTGGCCACACGCACACTTCGAGAAGGTGAGATCTGACCACGAGGGGGCACTGTGGGGGAGCTGACACGTGGCCCTGCCGCCAGGGACCCCAGGGACCCCCCACGCCCCAGCTAAGCAGTAGCACCCAGCATCTCCACCACCACGACCCAGGGTCCCCCACATCAGTGCAGCCTGGCGCATTTCTCCCATGTTATTTCTTCTCTAACAACAATCCGTATCTCTGACTTCTGCAATGCAGATACTGGAAGGTATGTCATGATTCTTGGGAATACGATGACCATGTGAAAAAAGCGCTGTTTCTTCACCATGAAGAGAACTTTGGGAACTTTTTCATTAAATACCTGCTGCATGTTTTTGTTTGGTGAATCCATCCTGCTAAAGTCTTGGACCTCCCTGCAGGTAGGTAAGCTTTTCTTTTCTAAAGGATGCCTGCCCTGAACTTTCCTTTGCCAATACAAAACCAGAGCTATTAAAGATCAGTAAAATTGACTGTTACGAGCTTCAGTATATAAAAATCTGTCCACTTGTCTATTTACATATTCTCTGCCTTATGTGACATGGACCGAAACAAGCACCAGTTTTTAAAAATGATGATTATATAAGTATTAGGGAGGAAGTAAGGACACAGAAAAAAACGTAAGACCTGCCTTCGAAGAGCTAACAGTGTGATGGGAAGGAGAGCGCTACCAGCAGATCGATTATTCACCAGCATGATGAGCGGGGGAGGAGGGGATGTGGATCCGCAGAGGAGGGCTCCCCTGCCCAGGAGGAAAGGAAGAAGCAAAACAATGAAATCTCTTTGATTAAGTGTCTCAGTTAAAAATCACAAAATAAATCCACATAGGACACAGAACAGAGGACCCTCACTAGCATTCTAAACTTAAAAAAAAAAAAAAGTAAAATTTCAGGGGAAAAAAATACATTTTCAAGAATGAGCCACTTCTATCACATTCATCACTATTGAAGGTTTATTGCAGATGCTTTTATAATTCTCAAGAGTCACAAAAAAGAAAAGGGGCAAAATTTCTACAAATTTAATTACACAAACATTCTTACCATAGTGTTAGCTAGGTATTTAATTTTCACATAGAAGCTGATCTTAACAAGGACCATGAAAATTAGTAATTCTAACAGAGATAAGAACGCAGAGGTTCAGTGGATCTACATTTGTTGTTTAAGGTCAGACAGCTGGCACTTGGCAGAGTGAGGGCTCAGACCCAGGCTCCTCTCTATCCAATACGTTCACCTTTTTCCACCGTGTCATGTACCTGCCTTACTTCCTCGACACTAACCTACACAATCATTCATGATAAAACTAATACGTCGGTGACATATAGTGACAGAAAAGCTGCAAGATGGAGGGGGATGAAACAAACAATCCTGTGTCCTTCACATTACTGCCTGGGCATGCAGAACGCTGGTCCCATTGAGGAGTGAGAATATATAGCCTGGGAGAGGTAAATTAGAAAGAGCTGCATGAATCTAGCGCAGTTAGATTTGCAGCGAGGTGCGTTTATCATTCCATACACCTTGGCATGTGTGACTGATGTCAATTTGAGGAGTAAAAAGTGCTGACAAACAAGTGAGTCACTTTATTAATGTGCTATAAAAGGATGAACAAAGCTTGAGAAACTTTCTTTGCCCTAGACTCAGCACATTGGGGAGGCTGGCAAAGGTAAACATATCCTGGGGATGATCCATGGCACCTCCTGCTCAGTTTTTTGTAATCTTCCCCTTAAATTTCCTAGAGGTATTAGTTCTCCAGGTTCACAATTTCAAAATACTTGGTCTCTCTTCGACACATCTTAAAATATTTGGCTAAGGTATCACAGTCATTTATCTGTCCCACAGACCCTCCAGTCATCTCTCATCCAAAGTCGGCTGTCCCAAAAGGCAGACTCATTGTGTGTCTTCCTCAGGATTTCCAGGGAAAATGCAGGAGAAATCTATGTATCTGAGGAGGGACAGATCGGTGCTGTCACAACGTGGCTCAGGAGCCCTGTGGAGTCCAGAAGCCCCATCACACTCCTAGGGAGCTTCTAGAAATTCGTTTATCTGCTTTTAGAATTTTTTATTTTTCAAGAGCTCCTTCTTAAAATGCAAATACCCCAAATGGTCACTAAATAAAATGTATCTGAGGAACCTAGGAAGAAGGTAAAGAGGTGACAGGCTTTCTAAAAGGAATTCAAAGGCCATGCATACATTTCCCTGGACCAACAGTAAATGTCCTTTCAGGCTTCCAACCTTTTTCAACATTCTCAGATCCCAGGTCAGTCCTCCCTTACCTTGGGAATAAACTTGTTCCTCCAGGCCAGGAGAAATGGCACCCATTGGTAGGAACATTCCAGTAATAGGTAGGTATGTGTTCAAATCACACATGGGAAAATATTTAGGAACTGAGGGCATCTCTGTGCAGATTAGAAAAAGGTGCCCCTGCTCATCCTTGCCAGAAGCAACTGGGCAGTACACACAGAAACAGCACAGCCATGCAGGAGATCCTCGAGGACTCCTGTCTTGGTTTAGAAAAGACAGCTCACAGGCTCTGACTAGGCTTTGTGTAGCTGTATTAATTAACTAAAATTAATTAACTAAAATTCTGATCTTTCAGCATAAATTCGAATTGCAGATTTCTGAAAAGTTATTATTTGCCTGGTATCTCTCTACAAAGTACATTGAAATTCACTAAGAAATGGATGCTTTTTATTATTCTGTAAGCATTTTTCATTAATCTGCCTTCTGCACATTTCATACCAATACACTTTGCACATTTCATACCAATACACACACATCTACATCCACACACACCTAGACACACTCACCCCCACATACACGGCCACCCACACACGTGCATGTACGGCCCCATGCTCATTCAGCAAACAGTGGTGCACACCCACACCCACACCTGAGACTATACCACACACACGCCCGTGCACATTCTCCCACACTCCCAGTCCCTGCATACGCTCACCCACACACACTTACACGGAGCCATGTACAAATTCCTCCTCCAATCACCGATGCCACAGCACAGCCTAATCACACTCCAAAAATATTCATGGAGCACGTTTCGTTTCTCATAAAGCTGCTCTCTTTAAAACCATCCTCATGCTCGAGAAAGTCTGACATCTACACAAGTCCGGTATAGTTTTCTGACTTTCAATCTTCCCTATGCTTCTGCTTTTATTTGTTCAACCGAAGAATCTGAATGTCCTTAGAACCTCTGAAAACAGTAAACAGTATCTGAGAATGTTCCCCAAATTAAACATTCGCCAATCAATTTCACAGCTTTGACTGACCAATTTCTTTACAAATTGTATGGCTCTTCAGAATAACGTTGCTGAGGTTTGAAGGAGGCTAAACATGGTAGTCCTTTTCCCTGCTGGATGTAAGCTGAGAGCCAAAACATTAGGCAGAATTTACTGTGGGTGACACTGAGTTGGAAAAGATGGCTTTGGAGAGCAAAGTGCCTCCTGAAAGATCTTTGTCCAGAATTAGATACGTACCCACCAGTCACGCAGCCCTGAGCAGTAGCGGGCCTTCCTCCACACAGCCAAGAGCAGCCCAGATAGATCTCAAGAGACAGACCTCAAGGAGGAAGGAGTTAGGCCAAGGATGCCTGGCTCCAAACCCACCAATGAGTGTAGTCCATTCTTCTCTTGTGGAGAAGCAGCGGGCACAGAGGGGAAGGATGTCCCTCCAAATGGCAAGAGGTGCCTGAATTGGGGAATAAGTGTTTCCCCTTGACACTCCTCAGCTTTTCTTTCATCTTTTTCTTCTGTGTGCAACCAATAAACTTGCGCATAACTAGGGGTGGCACTGTCCTCCTCCCAGGAGGACACCAGCAGTCTATTAAAATTGTCACTTTCATAAGACTATTTGACCATTTGTTCAACGTCCTTTGGACCGTGAATGAACAGTATAAATTTTGCTCCCAGAAGACACTGAAATGTGCTAGAACCACATATTAATTAAATCAAACCCAGAGCTACTTAGGAGTTAAAGTGGAAAACTTCACACTCTGTCCTATTTCTTATCCCAAATTATTCCCAGTCTTGCTGTCCAACAGTTTATCAGCTGGTTGGCAATAAGATCAAAAGGCATCATAAAGATACTTCATTAATAATATTATGAATTGTGGTGGCCCAAATGTAAACATCAACCACTTCTAGGGAGACATTGGAATTCCATGATTCAAGTCCTAAATAAATTGAAGTTTTAAATTCTTATGTTAGTTTACAAAAAGCCATTATGGATGAAAACCTAAAGAGCACAGAGTGCTACCCAAATTCTTATACTGCACAACTTCCTCCAAAGGAGTTCCTGAGGCCTTGGTAGAGTAAGAAATTCCTCTGCCAGCTCACACCTGGTGTCTTCCCCTTATGTGAGTTGTTTCATGTCCCAGATCTTGAATTAGTTACATCAATCTTCTAATGAGTCTGACTTTTTGAGAAGTCCAAGGAGTTAATTAAACACAAAAGACTCCCAGCAATGGCAAAACTGCCACTGAGTTAAAAAAAAAAAAAAAGAAGCCAATTCTCAATGCTTAATAAATCATCGCAGGCACAACTATGTTCTCAGTATGGGATTATTCATTTTAGCCGAAGACGGTAGCAGAAACTCAGGTGCTCCTGAGAAGAGAAAGGTAGACAGAGATCTTAGCTTCCACTTTGTTAGGATACAGATAGTTATGGTAATGGCCCAGATTTCACAATCTGCAAACTCAAATTCAACTGAGAAAAATCTTCCATGGAAACAATTACATGCGGCAATATTTAACGATCTAATCCAGACAGGAAAGTTCACTAACGCATACTGCCTCCTTACGTGGGAGCAGGCATTGGAGATACTTTGCCTTCTTACAAAATTAAAAAAATTGCAATCACAGAAGCCCCAATCATCAGATCTTATTTATGATGCGTTTCTTATTTAACAGAATTTAAAAAATAAACAGAATTAATAAGATGTATTAAGAAGATAAGTGTAGTTGTTGTGTCCTTATATGAGTGGAAAACTTGATCAGTGGAGCTCGTTTTTACCCTATCCTTAAATGAAAAACTCAGATTCCATGGCCTGTTTTGCTTTTCCAGTTTCACTGAGAAATAATTGACATACATCACTGAATAAGTCACATCCGGTGGATTTTGGGGTCACTTTTAGGTACTAGAAAGCACTGGGGTTACTTGAAGAGACAAGATTTCAGCCTGGAATTTGGAACATCCTACCCAAGGTAGTAAGGCTTCCAGCTTCTTTCCAAGTTAAGTCCCCCTCCCCAGCTGGAGCCGGTGCAGACAGGAAGAGGGGAAGCAAGGTCTCTGTCTCTCCACCCTCCTTCACCTTATGATTTGCACCCTTCCTCCCTCAACTTGGTGACTGCAGCTTCTCATCCATCCAGTTCAAAACAGTGGGGGGGGCGGTGGGACGAGCAGGGAATATCCCACTTGGCGCCATTATGGGAAGATACCTCTACCTGATGGGGTTAAAGCTGATGTTTTCCTCTCTGGGGACGCTGCTTTGGGTACTTGGGGGAACCTCCCCATTGCTGTCTCCTCTCGTTTGCAGTTCCCTTCACCTGGGTAAATGCACCCTTTTCTGGTGGCTTCTTTCTTCCTTTTAGGCCTCTAGGAATCTGGAAGTCCAATTTCAACTTCTCTGCCTGTCTAAGCAGGCTTGCTGCCAGCTGTCTAAGATGTCTCTCCAGCCCTGAGGCATGCACACCAACCTCGTGTGCAAGGGAACGCTGGCGCATTGGCTCATTTTATATTCAGGGATATGTGGCGTTTTTTCCCTTGCTATTGTACACTAATTTTCGTTAATTTAATCCCTACTTCTAACCTCAATGACTCTCACATTAGTACCCCAGAGCTTTTGTCTAAACTGCAAATGCCGTTGTCGTTTTCCTGATGGTCATTGCCACGCTAAAGCTGCTGCCTTACGCTGCTCTGATCTACAGTCCCTGCCTCAGATGCGTGTAAATCAAACTCTGTCACCTTCAGAGACAGCTGTTAGTGCTACTACCAAGAGAAAGTGTCATTTGCAGTTGGCCACAGGCATGCTGTGCTCTGAATTCCGTGGCTGCGTTTGTACTGAGGCAGCATTTCCTACGGGCTGCTGCTCCCCATCGGTGACTGAGTACCACAAGGACACTAGGACAGGCTTGTTCTACAGAAGCACAGGATTCCTCTGACAACAGGCTAAGTCTAGGACTCCCTGACAGTCTTGGGACTTTCCTTGGACCTCTCTTGCCCTGTCTCCTTCACTTGGGGAAAGACCTGCCTTACAGTCTGATCCTCCCTCAGCCTCCTTCCCATTTTCTCTCACAGCTATTTGTCCGAACAAAAATCCTCACATTTTATCCCATCCTGGGATCTGCTTCTCAGGAGTCCTGACTAATAAGCATCTCACAGACATCCCCTCCCACCTTCCTTTCCCTCGGACCACCTGGAAGACGCAACAGGCAACCCTTCCCCGAGTAGCTGTGGCTAGTCTGGTCAATGAGTCCTAAGAGTGACATGTGTCACCTCCAGGCAGAATACTGACCTGCTGGTGCAAGAACCACCCGTGCTCTTTCCCTGTGCACAGCAACTGGCAACCTGGTGGCTGGTATGTCAGCCTGGGTCCCCAGAATGAGGAAGATGTGGTGCAGGAACCCCAGGCGGGCCAAAACGGGCACACAGTAAAAGCAAGAAATAAACCTTTGCTATTGTAATCCTCTAAGATTCGAAGGTGAACATTAATACAATATAACCTGTTGTCCTAGGTCATCCTGACTGATCAACTCTTGTTCTTTAATTATCTTCCTCTTCCTGGGTTCTTACTCTTGATAAAAGTCATGGCCAGGCACTGAGGCCGGTCATCTTTACTACATTCCTCTCCCCAGATCTCTCACCAGTTGTCACTAGATTCCATTGATGAATTCTCTAAAATGGTCCCAACAACTGTGTGCTCTCTTTTTTAAGTTTCTATAGTAGCTCTCGCTACTCATCTGCTGAGGTATAGATGCTTGTGGAAATGGAAATACAAGCTACTCATACACTGCTTCTCATCATCTGTTGCCAACTATAAAGTTATATTCATATCAACTATAAAATTACAGTCCTATCTGGTTTCTGACCCTCCTTGCACTTATTTGTGTCACTCATCTTCCTTGTAGCACCTTAACATGCTTTGCACACAGCGGACAGTAAGTCATTCCACTACATAGAACTTTCAGTGCTTTCCTACTTCTGACTAAAAATCCAATTCCTCGGTAAAGTGTTCAATACTTTATTCACAAGCTAACTTCTCAATGGGATTTAGCACCCAACTTTAAAACCTTATACATTTCAGCCACTACTTCAGTGGAGGATTCAGCTTTCAGAAATGCAAATCGTGATCACAATGTCAATTAAAAAAAAATTCTACAAATGCCAAGATCTGTAAATCCTCCCTCATATTATGCATGGAAATGATAGGATCTAGCCATCCATGGAGAGAACTGTGCTTCAAGGCTCGGGCTAAATGGGAAGCTAATTTCACCTGTTAAATTGTTATAAAGCAGCTACAGGGAAGCTCTAAATTAGTGATTCAAGGTTCCTCCATCTTGAACTATCCCAACTGTACTTATTTTCTTCACAAGAACTCCCAAGTGGGGTATTTTAACATACCTCCCTTCATTCTGTTTATCAGATTTTCTAGCACCATGTACTATTTAAGGTGATGGCAACTCATTACCAGTGCACTGACCCTTCCCTTGTCATTCAGTCACTCAACGTATATTTAATAAGCACCTAACACATACAATGGACAATGTCTTTCCATATTTGTAACCCAAGCAAATGGCATCCTGCACAGAATAGCCAATAAATAAATGCTAGTTGTTGCTAAGCTTTGGGAATTACCTTTGCACTCTGGCCACAATGACCTTCAAATCTTTGGGAGAGACAGTGGAGTAAGCCCCCAATGGAAATACAAGGATTGTGTTGTGAAAGCCTGGAGCAAGACAAAGTGCATTCTAATTGTGAGAATGCAGGGAGGTTTAAAAGAGAGTGCTTCATTTGAGCAATGCCCTCAAGGAAGAACATTTTAAGGGAATATGGGGAAGAGCATTGCTGAGTGAGAGATCAGTATAGTCAGTACAAGGAGGTGCAGAATTATCTGGCATGACTGGGAAATAGAAAATACAGCAGAATGCTATGATCAGAATACAGAGCGAATAGCAGGAAATTTGGTTGGAGAGGTAACTTGAGGTCATATCATAAAGAGCCTTGAATGTCAAATTTAAAGCTTTTGAACTTAATTTTTTTAGTAAAATAGTATAACCTAATACATTTTAGGAAGATAATTCTGATGGCAATATCCAGGATTAATAATTTTTAAAAGTTATCTCTTTAAAAAAATTAAAAAGAAACAGGAGGCTACATTTCCCTAATGATACTACGTCCATTGTTCATTCCCTTAAGGTGCCTGAATGTCACACTAGACTCTCGCAGAAGGTCTCCGCATGGCATTACAGGAGTGCGTAGATAAGTGCAGTTTTACATTATAGTTCTGTTTGGCATGTAGTCCGGTTGCCTCTAAATTATTTTTATATACATTATTAATAGCCAGATGATCTTACTTCTATTCAACAGGTTTATGAGTCACTTAAAATGATAAAGGACTAAGAAACCATAAAATTGTTCTGGTGGATTAAACAGTTCATGGATGGTGGTTTTTGCTTTATCAACAGTTTTCCTACTGATCTGTCATTCCCATGCTCAGCAATGTTCTTCCAAGGCCAAAGCCATCTCCTCTGGGTCAGTGAATACAAGTGTACCCTGTTCTGGGCATCCTCGGTCTCTTGCTTCCCTGTGAGAGGCCCCAGTGTTTACAAGGGTATTTTCATGCTTTTCTGCCTAATATCCTGTGCCACTGGAGGGAAGAAGGTCCCTTACTGATCAAAACTATATATAAAGGGTTAATTATTAGAACTGATTTTTTGCTTCAAAGGTCAAAAGCTGGAATTGTCCCACTTTGACGCACCCCAGACACTCAATGAAACAGCAGGGATTCAAATGTGGCCTTAGTACCAAGCTGGTGTGGTGTCATGAGTATAACACATGGTTTTGTTAAGTAGCAACTAAAATACTACAACCGATCTTGAGAGATGGAATTTATGAAAAAAAGCTACATTTCTTGTTCTACATCTTTACAGACAGAGAAAAGAGAGTGCTGGCAGGAAGAGTGTTTTCTTGTAGCAGTGGAAATCATAAATCACAGGCAACATTAATTATGCTCTACTTCCATGAGAATACAGGTCAAGGCTCCACTAAGACATAATGAACCGAAAGCCTCAAACCCCGTACAGCCTCTCCACCTTTATGACCTTTGTAGTATGTAACTAAAACGTCAAAAAGAACACACCACTTCATAAGAACTGTGTATGATCTGACTGAGAAAGCAGGATAAACGAATTCAAAGTCTCAGTCACGTGGCATTTAGCTTAGCAGAGAGGTTAAGGGAGAGTAATTAACTGCTTAATCATTTGCAAAAGGACATGTACTGGGATAGGAGAAAGTTTGGCAACATTTCAGTAAAAGAAACGTTAGTAATGGCTGTTTCAATGCCTCCAAGTTGAAAGGAACAAGACTGCCATTTTCATGCCGCATATGTTTATTACTGATTGCATGCAATTCCATTCTTGTGTATTTAAACAAAGCATTCCTTAGCTTTGCCATTTGAATTCATGGCAAGTATAGGAGAACATATAATGTCATACCAATAAGGTAGGAAAAATAAAGAAAATCATCTATTGTGTTGACAAATTATAAGGAGAAATAAATAAACAAATCCACAGTCACAATGAGATATTTTTCATTCCTGAAGGTGGAGCACACTTTCTCAGAAACTGATGGATCAAAAGAAAAAGTTAAGAATAGAAAATATGAATATAATAAACAAAATTGATGAAATGGGCATGAATAGAATCTCGTAAACAGAAACTAGAATAAACATTTTTTTCAAGCACACATAGAAAGAACATTTAGAAAAAATACCATATGCCAGGCATATCTCAACACAGTTCAAAGTACTGAAATTATACATGTTTTATGCATATGTTCTCTGACCAAAGTACAATTAAGCTACGAATCAAAAAACAAACAGGGTATTTTAAAAGGAAGAAAAGAAAAAGTCCATATGTTTGGAAATTAAGAAGAAATAAACCTCTAAATAATTTATGAGTCAAAGAATAAAATGAAAAGATATTTTGAGCCAAATGGTATGTAGGGTATAATAAAAATCTTATGTATTAAAACTTAGGGGATGTGCATAGAGCAAGACATTTACATTCTGAAATGCACATTGGAAAAGGAATAAAATTCAAACTCAGTGAGCTAAGCATCTGTTTCAACACAATGTTAAAGGAATAGGAGTTTAAATTGTGATAAAGCGCAAGGAAGAAAATAATGAACAGAGATTAATGAAATACAAAAATAAATAAAAATAGAACTAGCCAAGGCTAAAGTTAGTTCTTTAGGACTAATAAAAGTGATAAATTCTTTAGACCAATAGAGAAAAAGAGAAGACGTAACTTATACCAGATGTCTCTACCAGTCAATTCTAACGACATTTTAAAGATAAAAGTGCTAATCTTAAAAACACTACTTGAGAAAATAGAGAAGTATTTAAAATCCCAACCTATTTTATAAGCACTAAAATAAAGGAAATTGAAAGACAGGAAGTCTCAAGACCAATACCACTCCTGAATGTAAATACAAAAGCTGAATCCAGAAATTAATGAAAAGATCAAGACATGACTACTGTACTTGACATATTATGTTGCTCTTTCAGATCTATCCGACTTGGTACAGTGTAAGAATGCCTTACAGAGACTGCATCGTGAAAACTTCTCTTCCCTTAAGCTTCCATCTGGGCTTGGCAAGTGGTAGGAAGTATCCAGAGATTAGAGGAATGAAGTGATTAACTTGGTTTAATTCCTCCAGCTCCTGTCAGGCATCCCTGTCTACTCAGCTCTCTTTCTTCTCGTTCTGGTAACCACTCCCAACCCTCATGCCTGCGGGCCTGGGGAAGCTGAGAGGGTTCCATTATTACACTTCTTGTAGTTTCTTCATTTTCTAGCCCGTATCTTTTAAAATTACCCTTTTGCTCAACTATCTTTGAAATACTCAGTTCCACTGGGTCATCATTTTCCTGCCAGGACTCAATGACAAAGTAGGGTTTTATTCAAAGAATGCAAGGTTGACATACTGTCCCCAAATCAACGTATTCATACACATTACCAGAATCAAGGAAAAATATATCACCTCAGTAGATGCAGAAAAAATATTTTCTCCACATCCATTCTAATATATTATATATTGTAACATATTATTATATGTATACATTCAATAAACTGAAAAAATGAAGGAAACTTCTTTAGCCAGATAAGGGATATCTACTGAAAGTTCTATAAAAAGCACTATTCACAATAGTGAATGTTGGAAGTTTTCCCTCTGAGTTTGGAGAGGAGACAAGGATGCCCAGACACTGTTCACTGTTGTGTTGGTGGTCCCAGTTAGTTTAATAAGGTAAGAAAAAACAAAATATAAAGGATTAGAAAGTGAGAGATAAAATGGTTTTTATAAGCAATTCAAGGATACACGTAGAAATCCAAAAAGGAGCTAAAGATAAATTGTTGGAATTAAGAACTGTTTTTTTAGGAAACTTGCAGGACAGAAACTTAATTTACAAAATCAACTGCATTTCTGTCATCAAATAAACATTTTTAAATGAATCCATTCAAAACAGCCAGAAAAAAATTGACTACCAAGGACTAAAACTATGGAAAAATGCAAGGTTTTTATAAAGAAACCATAAAATTGAAGAATTTGAGGGACTTTAATAATAAGTACACGAAGTAGAATTGTCAAGTTCAGAATATGAAGACTCATGGTTATATGGAAACTTGATTTATGAGAGAGTTGACACTGAAGACATGGGGAAAATTAAGGACTTGTCAATAAAGTTTGGGCAACTACCATTTGGAAAAAATGAAATGTTTAACATTATGCCTTTGTTACTCCACTTACCAAATTTAATTGCAATAAGATTAAAGACCTAAAATTTTACTTATTATTTTATTGAGGTATAGTTGACATACAACATCATGTTAATTTCAGGTGTACAACATAATGACTCAGTATTTATATATGCTGCCAAATGATCACCCCCACAAGTCTAGTTAACATCTGTTATCACACATAGTTAGAACATTTTTTTCTTGTGATGAGAACTTTTAAGATTTACCCTCTTAGTAATTTTCAAATGTGCAATACAGTATTAACTATAGTCACCATCCCTGTGACTTATTAAGACCCCAATTTTAAAAAGAAAATATCAGAGATAAAGATATGCACCTATAAATATAACCTTGGGTGAGGGAAAGAAAACCTTAAACATCTCCAAAAAGCAAAAGCCAGAAAAGAAACAACTGACTACAATAAAATTTAAAACTTCTGAATGGTAAAAAGCAAATGACTTGTGAAATGCAAATGACATACTGGGAGGAAATATCTTTAACATGTAAAGTAGACAAAATTCCCTTAAAAAATACCCCCCCCCCACACACAATGGGATATGGGTAAAGAATATAAGCATATGCTTAATAAAAATATAGAATACTAGTGGTCAAACATATGAAAAGATATTTGAACCAATGGTAATGAAGGAAATGCACATTTTAGCTGCATTAATTTCTCTACCGTCCAAACAACTAACTGAGAAACCCCCAATCCACCTCTCTCTCCGGGATACCAAAAAGCACAACTCCATGAAGTGGACCTTATCACATGGGACACTCCCAGACTGGGCCAAGGAATCTGAGAAGTGTCCAGGCACCTTAACCACAAAGAAGCTTCAAGGAGCCACTGTCCCCATGAGAAGTGACTCAAACGCTATTCCTGTACACAGGCATTTGTATCATCTTCCCTGTGAGTCTATAGTCTATGGTAGTCAGAACCTACATGCACTGCAAAGCCTTCAGAGGACCTCATGTAAACTGAAGACATGCTCCCTGCCTCTCAACCTGCAGACTAGCATTTCCTAAGAATTTTCAGTTATTCAGGAAAACAAAACAAACAAACAAAAAACCCCAGCAGGGGTCTAGGGTTTTAGAAGAGCCAAACTAAAATTACAAGAAAATTAGCATCACAATTAAATAGACCTAGTAGAGAAAAACAGAATAAATCTTCAAATAAATATAATTAATATTCTCAAAGAGTCTTTCTTATCTATAACAAAACATGCTTCTCTAAAACGATTTTGGTGCTTCGAGATTCAATATAAATACATATAATTCTTGTTAATACAAAATATGCTGTTTCATATAGCTTAACTAGGTATATAATAGGTGAAATATTTAATGTATATAGATATACACACATACATATAGGTTCATAAATAAACACTGAAATTTAAAAACACACTCAATTGTGAGCTAAAAATAAGAAAAAGTTAGATAAAATATCAATTAGTGAGATGGTGGGTTGAACAAAAGCATTATCAAAAAGCCAAACAGTGCAAAATGGCAGAGAAATGGAAAATATGTAGAAAAGTTGACTGCAATAGATATATATAAATATGTACATGTTTATAACAGTGAAAATATATAATAGTGAAATGTAGAACAGTGAAAAATTGAAAGTATTCTAGATGTCCTTTACTTGTTGAATGGTTAAATAATTTATGATGCTGATGCATTCTTATTTGTTAAAGAATATATCTAGCACTTATTATTACATGTATTTAATATATTGAAATAGACTTCTTCCATTTTTATTAATAATTACCTATATCACAACAGTTGCATTCAGTTAACAATTACAAGTAAGCGGTGGCTAAAGGAGGGTTTGGTTTTTGTTCTAACTTTGCTGAGGCATGACTAACAAATAAACATTGTATATATTTAACGTGTATACTGTGATGCTTTGAAATGATTGTGAAATTATTATCATAATCAAGCCAATTAATATATTCATTACCTCACGTAGTTATCCTTTTTTTGTGTGTGAGAACACTTGATATCTGTTCTCTTAGCACATTTCAAGTATACGATACATTAACTATAGTCACCATGCTGTACTATCAGTCTCCATGACTTATTTTATAACTGAAAGTTTGCACCCTTGCCCAACATCTCCCCTTTCCCCCAACTCCCAACCTCTGGTAACCACCATTCTACTCTCTGTTACTATGGGTTCAACTTTTTTAGATTTCACCTATTAAGTGAGATCATGCAGAACTTGTCTTTCAGTATTTGGCTTATTTCACTTAGTATAATGTCCTCGAGTTTCATCTCTATGGTTGCAAATGGGAAGATTTCCTTTTTTATGGCTGAATAATATTCCATCGTGTGTGTGTGTGTGTGTGTGTGTGTGTGTGTGTGTGTGTGTGTGTGTGTGCATATCTTGGCGGTTGTGAATAACGCTGCAGTGAATATGGGAGTGCAAATACCTCTTCAAGATAGGGATTTTATTCCCTTAGAATAAAATCCCAGGAGTGGGACTGCTATATAATATGGTAGTCCTAATTTTACTTCTCTGAGGAACCTCCATACTGTTTTCCATAGTGGCTGCACCAGTTTATACTCCCACCAACGGTGTAGGAAGGTTCCCTTTCCCCAACATCCTTGCCAACACTTGCTGTCTTTCAACTTTTTGGTCATAGCCCTTCTGGCAGGTGTGAGATGATTCTGTGGTTTTGATTTGCAGTTCCCTGGTGGTTAGGGATACTGAGCCCTTTTTCATATACCTGGTGGCCATTAATATGTCTTTTTTGGAAAAATGTCCATTCAGGTCCTCTGCCCACCTTTTAATTGGATTACCATTTGCGGGGTTTTTTGTTTTTGTTTGTTGAGTTTTATGGGTTCATTGTATATTTTGGATATCAACGCCTTATCAGATATATGAACTACAAATATTTTCTGTTTTAGTAAGTTGCCTTTTCACATTGCTGATGGCATCCTTTTCTGTGCAGAAGCTTTTTGGTTTGATGTCATCTCACTTGGTTATTTTTGCTTTTCTTGCCTGTGCTTTTGGAATCAATCCCAAGAAAAAAAATCACTGACAAAATCAATGTTAAGGAGCTTTTCCCCTATGTTTTCTTTTTTGTTGTTTTATGGTTTCAGGTCTTGCATTTAACTAATTAATCCATTTTGAGTTGATTTTTGGGTATGGTCTAAGATAAGGGCCCAAGTTCATTATTTCCAGGTGAAGGGTTTTATCTCTAAGTATAGTTTGCAGGCATGGTTCAGGAATGTCAGGGACAAGGTGCTGGTGATTCACTTAACCTTTCCCTCAGAAGGAATCACGGTTCTTGCAGCTCCTGTCATTCCATCCGTATTTAAGGCAGCAGGGAGGAGGTAAAGGAAAAAGAAAGTAGGGGCAGAATCTCTGCTGAGAAAACAGTTTTCTCTGAAATCCCTAGCAGATACCTGCCTACATCTCATGGGCCAAGACTGTCAAATGGCTATGCAAGCTGCAAAGGATGCTAGTAATTTTAATTGATGTTATTGTTTTAGCCGGGCACATTGCTGCTCTCAATAAAACTGAGACTCTATAAGAAAGAAAAGGATATTGGATATTAAGTAGGCTTCTAACAGTTACTACAAACTGGAAGAGTGAATGATAATGATCTACTCAAATTAATACAATATACTGCTGTTAGAGAGAAAGGTGCATAATACCACTGTATGTAAAATGAAAATGAAAACCTCAAACTACATTATTGTTTTGATGTGGGTTTCTCTGTGTATACGCATGAAAACTGTATACACAAAAGTCTTGCATCTCACTTCAATTTGGGAAAAAAAATAACCAGGGAAAAATACAAAAGAATAGCCTATAAAATATCAAAGTTGGTTATATCTGAGTGAAGAGAACACAAATAGTTTTTAAATATTTTTTGTGCTTTTCTATGTTTTTTCCATTTTTTTCTATACTAAGCATGTTTCTTTTGGTAATCAAGAAAAAAAGCAGCAAGTGGGTATGTATAAAAGATTGCATCTGAGGGAAGTTTTATATATCTTGGAGCCAGAATAATTTCAGAGTACAAAATACTCTCTGGTGGAAAAATCTGATTTCCTTTAGGATTTTACCATGCATGTGCTTGCATTGTTTCACTTACTTGTTTTATCTATTTTTCAATATCAAAACTATTTCATATTGAAAATATTTATAAATAGAGATAGAATTTTAAAGACATCGATTTACTTCCTGTTTTGTTTAATGAATTCACCTTGATTGCCAGTGTTCCATCTTGATTATCATCTCCCCAGGCACAGGAGGGCAACATTCCTCCCTGGAGAAAGACAGTATGTTATCTAAAGCTAATACTTTTTAAATATCTGTTTTAATATTTTAATTAAGTTAATTTTTAATAATTTGTCACAGATGATGGTCTGAATTTTTATCAGGTGTGTGTTGTCCCCCAACTTACTTTTTGTAGCCTACAATTTAATTACCAAAGAAGCAGAGGCAAAATCTTAGGATAGAAGATGAAAAATCTAATCAATCCATTTCCTCCCAAGGCTCACCTTCTAGGATGTATCATTTTCCTCTGGCCCCATCATTTTCAGGGCTGTTTGTCTGATCTTCAGCCTACTGATATCTTATTCATCAATAAATTAGAGAAAAGAAAGGATATGAAACTGAGGCCACAGGGAGTATATCAAACATCTGATGCCCCGGAACTGCCATCTAATTCTTACCATCTCCTTGCAGTGATTTACCTCAAAGCAGTGAATTTTGGAGGAATTTGATTTCCTTATCTGTGATAATGCCAATTTATATTTAGTTCACTGGATTGCTATGAAAAAAATAAGTGAAACAGTTTAAATTGGATGAATTTTGGAATGTTAAAGAGCATGAACCCCAAAGAAAAATTTGAATTTTATTCTCCTCCGTCCTTGTCCCCATCACAACAAAGAATTGAAGGGCAAAGACACAGCAGTGAGGCAGAGTGAAAGTTTTATTTGAATGCACTCCAAGGGAGGAGCGGGCCAGAGTCAAGGGAGGCAGAGGCAGGCTGCTTACTGTGAGGAGTCCCTGATGGACGATCTTTGGTCTTGGAGGTCTGGTCAAATTGGTGAAATGCAGACATGGGCTGCACTCAGATGATTTCTGTCCCTGTCCCCTTGTGTTTTCCTTATCTGCGGAGGGTCTAGGCTTGGGATCTTCTCATCTGGGAAGCTGTTTTTCATCTGGGGAGTGTCTGGACATTCCAAGTCACTCCTGCTCCTTGAAACTTCAACTAATTATGTCTGTGAGTCTCTTCCAGCCCTCTGGTTTTATCTAAAATTATTGGGAGAGAGATTTTTCCCATGTCGATTAAAACTTCTAAAAGCTATTTTGTTTTTTTTTGTTAAAGGAAATGGAGAAAGGCTATTTTTACTGTACCCACTGCATGAAACCCACTAAAAGGAACTAAGAGAATGCAAAGAGAAAAATCTTCATTTTTAGTGA